>VXAD01004205.1:297495-368806 GCA_013399195.1 Dicrurus megarhynchus
GGGGGGGAGGGATTCAGTCTTTATGACTTTTCTTTCCCCACCCCAGTTCACCACAGAGAGAGCGCTGGTGAGGAAACAGGGTTGTCCAGTGATGAGCTCAGGAAACCACGCGGCCACCAGAGGTGGCTGCCCTGTCCCCCGCCCACCACCGGCTCCCCTGCGGCCTCGAGCACGTCGCTCCCACCTCTCTGTGCCTGTCACACGGGGGTTGCCAATGCTGACCAAGCCTTTAAGCACTTTGCACTCACGGTCCTCCTCGGCACATCCCGCGGGGTCCCCCTCCGTGCCGACGGGAGGCGATTCGGGCCAGTTTACGGTGAGTTCTTCACCAACCTGCCCCTTGTCCTCCAGCTCTCTTCTGTTCAGGAAGCTCACTGCTGCTTCCTTTGATCTTCATCACCTCATGTTTATCTTCCTGCTGTGCTTCTCCTTCCTTCCACTTAAGGCTTCCCTGTCCTTGGGAGCCATGGCCCACCATGGTGACACGCTTCAAATCCTTTTATCGGACTCTCCTCAGCCACAGCTTGGCCGAGGGTAAAATCCTAGATTGCTGCTGTCAACCCATTGTTATCCCATCCACCACCCACAGACCCCGTGGTCTGGATCCTTATGGATGCCTTCCAACTCGGGATATTCTGTGGTTCAGTGATTCTGTGACCTTGAGTTTCTTGGGGTGGGAGAGATGAAACCCCATTTCCGACTCACTGGACACCTAATTTAGTGAAGCTCTTCCAAGTGATCAAGGAACAGCTGTAGATACCAAAAGATCCCTTTCTGAAGCTGGTAAAAGTGGGAAGGAGGAAGGGAATGGATTTATGGCATCTCTTCCATGTATCAGTGGGAACACAAGTGTCCACATGATTCTGTGGTATCACGGGTGCTTCTTCCAGCTAATATTTGATATTTGGATCCTCACCAAAAACTCCATGTGAGTCTTCCTGCTCAAGTTACAGCCACATTTACCTGAAAACAACCATGGTTGAAAGGCTGGACGCCGGCATCTGCAGTCTGTATTAATGATTATTAATGATTAATTTAATGATTAATCAGTATTTTTCAAAGAGAGTATTTTTCCCTCCGGCTCACTTTAAGTTAGAATTTCTGTCCCTGAAAATGCAGAGCTGAGAGGCCAAGTGGAGTCATCCTCTGCCCCAGTTTCTGCTAAAGTTTTAAGAAAAAGAAAATTAGGATGCTTTCCTAATTGCTAAATTCAGCGAGCAGAGGAACCTAGAAGGCAAGTTTGACTCAATCTCTAATCCTGCAGCTCAAATCTTTTAAGTTCATACACTGCAATTCTTAAAGGAAGTGTCTTGCAAAGGCTTCTTGTTCCATGACTCATCGAGAAAATCTGTTAGGGGGAGGAAATGTACGGAAGATGCTTGGCAATACATTTTTCCTTTCTGTGTTACCCAGCCCCTTCAAAGCAAAGCACGGCATCCTTTAGAGTCACAATGAAAGCAGAATTTTGTTTCAGTTCCAAATGGTTTTTTTGGTGACGTGAAATCCCAAATCTTTAGCAGCGTCTTTGGGAAAGAACAGGAGAAATTCACTTTGTGGACAAGCGTAAAATCGCTTCCAGCTTCCGGACCTTAAGAGAGGGTGTAGTTCTCGACATCTCCCCCCCATCCCAGGTGGGGATGATTGCCCAAAGTTCTTATCTATGAGCACGGGGTCCAATCCTCTAATTTAGCCAGAAGATCTGGGTATCCCATGAGTTATCAAGGTCCATATCATACTCAAGGAAGACTGCCAGGTAGGGATTCATCCCAGCTGATTTCGGGTCTGTTGTGTGGCCTTTATTTGGTTATGTTTAGGGGAGCTGAATCCCATCCAAAGTGGAGAGGATTTTCCGTGCTTCCAAGACACTTCCCACCATGGCTTCTCATGAGAATTTTGTACTCTGGTAATGAACATTCAAAATTATCTCCTTCAACACAGCTCTGGAGTTGGAAATTTGGCTTTGCAGCCCCTGCCAAAGTGGTACATCCACATCAGGCACTCCTCTCCCAGGACTGAAGATATCAGGCTGCAATTCAGTGTGGGACCCACTCAAGAAATGGAGGAATTTGATTTTCTTAAGTTCTACACACTTTCTGTGACTGCCTTCTGGTCACTGTAGGGGTTCCCAAAAAAATCTCTTGGAAATGAATGCACAAGCAACAACCTTCTGTGTGTTTTCCTGAAGGATAAGGTCATTTTCCAACAGTGACTTGTTCAATTCACACAGCGAGCTGGTAACAGGCGCACTGTTTCTCCTCCTGCTCATTTGCAATTTGTTCTGGTCAATTCTCCTCATTTTCTTTAATCCAGCCATGACATTGTAAATGATAGGAGGATAAAGCTCTCATTGCCACTGTTTGCAGGACAGCTGGGGAATCGTGCTTCTTCCAGGGTGCCACTTCCTACCTTTGCAAGAAGATTAGATGTTTGAGCAAGCAGCAAAGGGGCTTCCTAGTCTGGAAAATCCAACTTGCTTTTGTCTGTGTTGGACATAAAGCACTGAGGGTTCCTTACATTCCTGATAATTCATGGCTCCTGAATGATATGAGGGTACTAGGTCCATCCTTTGCTGCACGTGCCACCTCATGGGTGAAGGTGGTCCAATGGCCTAAAGAACTTTTACCAACCGTCCCTGTGCTGGAAACACATTGGAAATGTTTTCCTGGATCCAGCCTGGCTTCCCCTGGCTAACATTAAACCCACAGCTTCTCATGTCTGTGTCTTTCCACCTGCAGAAAGAAGCACCAGGTACATGTTGTCCTGGGTTGACAGACTAAATTTAAAAGCTCAAGGCTATCCCAAATCCCTCCCGGGATATTGTGCTGAGAATTATCCATAGAGCCCCAGTCATCCAGGTGCCTTAACAAGTCTCCTTGTGGGAACGCAGAGCAAGCAGCCAGACCCCACCGGGTGCCAGCACCGGTCCCACCAGCACCGGTCACTTCAGTGGTACCGATTCTCTTGCCACGTATCTGCTGTTGCCTGAAAAGAGCAGCAGGATCCATCCAGGGGCTGCCCTTCTGCTGAAGCCTTGTTTGGTTGGCCATCATCAACAAGTCCGAGCCGATATTCCCGAGCACACGTTTGTGGATGGAGCCTCCAGCATTCCCGGGGTGTGCTGCTTCCTCTCGGCCATCTGAATGGAACGGAGAATGGTTTATTTTACTTCTGCTTATGTTCAAGCCCAGCAGATTCCCCTGCTGAAGAGTCCTCCCTCTATGCCCTCAGGCACTACCAGCACCCCTAGATCACAGGCTATTTCTCAGAGCTGTTTTATCAACATTAAAAGTCATAAAAAATCAATGGAAAATTTTCCCTCGGAGACGACTGGTTTGTAGGAAACGCTTCTGATTTATTTTCCTCCCCGTTCCCCAAATGGCAGCATTCCTAAATGGGCTCTAATATCAATATCAATATCAATGTTAGTAGGATCCATTGATCAAGCTGTGAATCAAAGCTCCCTGCTGTGGTGGATATACAGATGTTAATGACAGTTGCGTTAAGCCAAATTTAGCAGCTGGATTCTTCAACATCCCTTTGTTTTGTATCTACCTCACTATGATTTCTTTGATTTCTTGTGATTTAGTGTTGTACACAATGTCAGAGGTGATATGTAGATAAAAATATATATATATATATACAAATATATATTTTTTGCTTTGCAATAAAGCTCAAAGCTATAACACGAATATTCATAAAATGTCATAATCTTTATTGTAATGTTCCCTTCTTAGTTGTAAAATCCTGTCTGGATCCTATTTTCCTGTACACTGGAATCGATATTGTGTTCATGAGTGAATGGTTATTATTTCTGTTCTTTTTCCATTGAAGTGATGTTTTTGAGATGTGAGATAGACACCAGAATTGTCAAACATGAATTTGCTTTTTTTCTTTTCCCCAAATACAGCCTGTTTGTAACTGGAATCAAACATCAAAATTGAAAGAAAATGATTTGCAGTCCTGATCTTTCAATTTTGGTTTGTCTGATCTCAACACTGAATTTGGCAGGAGGCGGAGAGGGAGCAGACAAAGAGGGTCTGTTAGGACTGATGAAGGAAAAATGTGTTCCTCTCTTTCCATTTGGGTGAAGAGAGGCTCCATTCTTTGAAATAATTGGAACGTGGCACTTCCCTGAGCCATGGGACCACATTCATTGAAGAATTGTCCACCAAATGGCAGCCACTGACCCAGAGTCACTAATCCAGGTCCTTCCTGTGGGAGGGGAGAGAGACAAAGAATTCCCCAGGACAATTCGCCACGTGGCTAAGGCACATGGGATGCATCTCCTTCATGCAGTATGGCTGGAATTGAGGATTTGAGGATCACCTTGGATACCTCAAGCCAAATTCCCATGGACAGAGCACAGATATCCTGGCAGGTGAAAACCCCTCGTTTTTTGGTCACGTGCATCATTCTGAGCCACACGGTTCCTTGTGCTCCAGCAATGGAAGGGGTGAGGAATGTGGGAGCTCCTGGCAAAGTGAGGAAGACTTTGCCCTGTGCTCATGTGGTGGTCCTTGGACCCTGTGATGAGCCAGGAACACCACAATGACCAACATCTGGCACAGAAATTCTGGCTGAATCTTGTGGTGTGGGGAGGAGCATCAGGGAGGGCTGTTGAGGTGGACGGGACCTCACAACTGTTTATTCCCAGGAAAGCCTTTCCAGGAGCCTCACAGCTTGATCCTGCTGCCAGAAATGTGAGGCCACAAATGTGAGAGCAGAGCCATCCTTCCCAATGCCCCCACTGCTCCCATAGACTGGAATTAGAAAAAAAAAAAGCACCAAGCCCCAAATACTGGGACTAATAGTTTGGTTAGGAAATATTTACAGGGATCTTGCTTTACTGGGAGTAAAATGAGGGGAATCTTCTCCATTTCCTTTCCACCAGACTGTGGGGAATGTAACATTTTCCCCCACTGCTTTGTCAAAGCAAACAAAAAATTAGTGACCAGAAAGAATTGGACACGAATGGAGTATGGCATATTTTTTTTAAAGAGCAAAGAGAAGAATTATTACTGAACACAAATCCAGCTGTTCCATTAGGGAATAAAAATAAAAATATTTTTAAAAATTTAAAAAGAAAAAAGAAATAAAGAAAGAAGCAGGAAATGAAACCCAAAGATGAATAAATCTCTGTGGAGAAAATGCTGTTGGGTTTCACCTAAAGCACAAGACAGGACTGCAAAACACAGATTTAGACTGGGTTTCACGAGACCCCTTCTGTGTAGTCTTCTCTCTAAAACTGGCACAATTGTTCAGTACAAACAGTATTTTTTTTCCTCATTGTGATCTGGTGTCTGTACAAATCTGGCTTGTTCTTTGGTTTGATTTGATTATTTTTGTTGCCTGTTCCCACCTATTTCTATTTTTATGGTGTAGTATTTTGTCTATCTGGAATGAAATACAGATGTGTTCATGAAGTTGTAAAGCAGATGGAATTACAGGTTGGAGTTGAATTGGAAAAAGAAATAATCTAACAATGAGAAAAATATCTATATGAAAAGTATGCTTCCAAAGTGTGTGTTTGAATTTGGGCATTTTGTCATTCTGCTGAGCTTTTTGAAAGGTTTATTTTGAGATAATGAGACTTTATGAAGTTTGAGAGGAGCTTGAGATACCAAAAAGCACAATTTATTGTTAAACTGCTATAATTTGATTGAGGTCCATTATGGTAGTTCAATCTTTGCCTATTATAATCCCCAAATTTTGACATGAAATACATAATCCTTTCAGTCTGTTCATTAATCATCTTGCATTAGGCAGAAGGGAGAGATGCAGCTGTTCCATTCCTGCTCAGAAATCACATGGAATTCCTGGCCTTATTTGTTCTTTATTTGCTTCAGAAATAGGGTTGGATTTTGTACTTTGTGGTTATTGTCTTCAATCCCTGCTGTGAAGTCAAAAAGGTCTCCTTTTAATTGAGTGGCAAAGAGTCTTTCCAGTAAATGGAAGAGACAGCCTGGTTCTTCTCTCATCTGCAGTGAAATGTGCTCTGGGAAGGACCAGGTCATGGAATCACTGGTGGATCTGATTGGGTCACACTGATTAATGTTAACGAGGTTCCTGCTGGATCCTCTCTGCCCTCCAGAGCTGCAGGTGCTGGATGAACTTCACGTCTGAAGCAGCATTAACGATGTCCTTGGATGTTCAGAGGGCTGGTGGTGGTTTGATGAACTGGGGAAGTCTTCAGCATTCCTTTTTCTTCAACTCTTTGAAGGGAGCTCAGGTTTTCTTCCCCTTCTCTCACGATTTTTTCCACTGGTGCTAATGGGATGCCTTTGGTTTTGGTCGTGGAAGCATTTCCTTGTCACATCTGGTTGGTTTGTTCTGTGGTCATATTGCAATGACTTCCTAATGCCAACTCTGAGGTTTTAGATCCTTCTGGAGCATCAGCTTTGCTTTCTTGAGAATCTTCCTGTGTCTCTTCCATTTCTGTGGAGGAGCTTCATGCTCACTGCTGGGCTACCTGCTCCTTTCCAGCCTTCAGGACTTTCATTTCTATAAACATCCCTTTTCTTTTGGAAGCTGGCTCCCGAGCAAAATTTTCCTCCCATTCCACCTTGCTAAATATGGGAAATCTTTATCAGCTTCCACGGAGCTGACCCAGCTTTTATCCTGGACTAGAGCAGAGCATCCATCCATGAGCAGGGTGTTCTGGTTGAGCAGGAATTGCCTCTACGTTGCCCACTGCATGGCAGATGAGATATAGCAAGTGGATATAACAGCACTGGAAATGTCTTCTGCTGTCTCACCTACTCAAGACAAGGTTTGGGTAAAAGGTTCAGCAGATTCTGACCATGGAGCTTTTACAGAAAGCAAGACTAATTTTATTCGGATCAAGGGTTTCCTGAGATCCTTTAGGCCACAGACCACTGACAGAGGCTGCAGGACTCTGTTTTATTTTCTCTCTGTTATTCCTGAGGTTTGGAGGCACAAGGCCCTGCACAGAGTCAGATTTGGCTCACTCAGTCCTCAGCTCAAGCCAAGAAGCACAATTGTGTCCAAGGCATGAGGGTGAAACCATGGTTGTAGGGTCCCTTCATGGCTGTGGAGTTGGGCATCAGGACATGCCCAGGACCATGTGAGGAAGGAGAGACCAGCGCACCATCAGAAGATCCTACAAAAGATACCAGAGCTTAAAATATAAGGAAAAAGTGCTGCAATTTTAGCCCACTGAAATTCTCCTCCGAAATACGGACTCAGCAAAGGAGGCTGAGGACAAAATGCCTGATGGGGCAAGGGAATTTTGTCCATTCTCCTGTCAGGAAAAGATACTTGTTCAAACAAGTGTTGGAGCATCTTAAGCCTGGGGAGAATTAGCCTGGCCTCACCAAAGCAGTCACGCCATCAACACGCAGTCCTGCCTGACCTGGACTAGGTATGCCAGGAGAAGATGTAAGGCTGGTAGAAGCTGAAAGGATGATCTTCCCCATCCTCAGGGGGCCTGTCCCATCTCCGAGGCTGGCTTGAGTCTCAAATATGCACCCTGAGTGACTTTTGTGAGGTGTTAATGGCATTGGCTGTGAGGACACTCAGCTCTTCCCGGTGCCAGTCCCTCTTTGGATCATTAGCTCAGCACCGATGACATCACTTGGCAGGAAATTTGGTACAGCTCTTCCTGAGCACCAGATGAGCGTTTCACTGCCCAGCCAAGTTCAGTCTTCAAGATGAGCGACCAAACCCCTTTGCTGGTGGAACTGCTCGGGGTCTCTTCACCACCATCCCTGCGATGCAGGATGAGGGGCTGAGTAACATTTGGATGTGCTCTGAAGCGGCAAAAGCTCTAAACTTTATAAGATACACAGATTATTCTCCCTTTCCTGTTGCGTTCCTTGTCTCCACTCACAGTAATAAATTACACAGAGCAGGATCTGGCACTCTGTCATCAAAAGTTTTTCAGTCCTTGGCACAGCGTTGGTTGTAGTCAGTGCATATTGACCCCGAGATTCCCCCATGTGAGGATTTAGCAGCAAGTCTGGAGACAACTTTGGTTCTGGGCACCCTTTCGTGGAGGCTCAGGGACACTGTCACAGGGAGAAAGAACCACTGTCTCAGTGGGTTTTTTATCTGTTATGGATGAAGTCACCACAAACCTTGTCAGCTGCTGGTTCAATGTGATGACAAGCGACAGTGCAATAGTCAACAGGAGGTGATATCAAACTGAACCTGAAAACAAGTCCCTGATTAATAAGAGAGAGCCAAGGTTTGGGGGAGAGGTCATATATTTTACAAGAAATATATATTTTATTATTAAAATACCTCCCCCTTCAAACCGTGCCTCTTGTATTACCTCAGACTACGCCAGCTCCCAAAACGTGACTGGAAAGTGCTCAGAAATGTCTAAAAATGGATTTTATCCCAGTGTTAACAAACTTTTGTGGCCCTTCTCATCCTTCTGACTTGCAACCTGTTCTTATCCCACACCAAAGCATGAGGCTTCAACTTTGCAAGGTGCCAAAGGTTTCTTATTAAGTCCCAAAATATCATCCCTGCTTTCCGTGGGAGCTGAGGGGATCAGAATGTTCCAGGAAGAGCCCAGATTTTTTTTTGGTCCATGCCTTCCCTTTGTTATGCTGCCAGCAGAGCTTCAAGGACAGCATATGGCCTTGTTACACTTGCTTTTTAAAAAAATAACGACTCCACAGTGCTGCCTAAGTCTTAACAGTGCTGTGTTTATGTGCATTTCCCTTCGATAAGCAAGATATTTCTGCAGAATTCAGCACCTTCAGAACTGGCTGCATTTTCCTGCAATAATTCCTCATTTTTTCAGGCTAGGGGGAGTTTCTCTGGCTATTTTTTTCTGGCTTCCCCCCAGTCTAAGGCTGATTTAAAATGTAATTCTTTGTTTTCTTCCCCAAATCCTTCCCCAGCTCTGATGCTCACTCTAAGAACTCAGCCTTGGGCTTTCTTTAAACTCACAGCCAAGAGCAATGAAAGAATTTGCATCAATGAGGCCTGGGGAGGTATTTGCAACTTGAGATTGGATTAAAAGTCCACAGATTTGGCAAATCACATTTGGCTCACAACTCTCTGGATCACTTCTATGCTGGCTCCATCAGGTCCTGTGTTCAGTGCATCAGATGATTTTGCAATATTAGGGGTTTTTCTATTAAAAAAGTCATATTTTATTAGAAAAAATCAAATGTATTTGCATCTTCTTATAACAAAAGCAACATCCATCCACATCAGCCAAATTTTGGTAATTCAAACAGCAGAGATCACCTGTAACCCTTTATTTGAGCAGCTCAGTTCCTTTCTCAGGAAAAGAAGCGCCTGGTTTACATGAAGCAAAAAGAGTTGAAATTAATCTGGTATTAAAACCAATACCAGGTATTTAAAGAAACAATTCCGTGCTCATTTCTCATTTGGTCTAGTCTGAAAATATTTAAACAGTGATTGAAATCTGGTTGTTTTCACATCCCATGGCTACATTTATAATTTCTTTAGCTACTTGAGGAGTTCCAGAAGATAAACCCCTTAAACCTGCAGGCTTTAGCAGCCAGATGTCCTTCCCCAGGCATGTCCAGGCTGGGTTATCATGGTAGGATTTTGGGATCATTGCTTTTGTAGACACCAAGAAGAACACTGTGAGAATACCCAGCCATTTTTGTCCTTTGAAAATTTATCGTAGCAGCAACAACATAAGTTTTTTGGCACGTTTTGTTTTCTGTTCTTTATTAAGGTATCTTTCATCTACATCCCCATGACCATTTGTCACCCCTGTACGCCTTAGATGGGTGTGTGAGGCAAGATAATGATTCCCTGTCATTCTTCCAGGGCAATTTTATTTCTTCCCCTTGCTCTTTATCCAGAAAAGGTCTCTGCCAGAGCTCCGGTAAGAATCTCTCAAGTTTTAAAGTTTCTGACTGTGGCCCTAGAAATAGGACTGGTCCTTGAGATTTGTGTTTGCTCCATGACATCCTGGCCGCTTTGGGAGGCAAAAAAAGATGTGAAAATGAATAACTTTGCAATGAAGGTGAGATTTGACTCACCCAATTTTAGACATTTACAGTGTGGATGTCCCACTTGTGTAGATTAATGAATGGATGCCACGTCTAGAAAGGAATGTGCCTTTCTGGGATGCAATTCCCGTCATTGTAAAGCAGCTGCCTGCACTTTGTCAGGTGAATCATGACCTAGAAATGTCTGTGTCTGTCTTGACTTTAGAAGGAGTCTGAGATACCAACTCAAACACAGGCATCAATCTCTGTTTGTTCAGATAATGAGGCTCCCAGTGTCCCAAGATCAAATCAATTTTTAAAGTGTGCCCTGCAGACTGCTCACCTGTCAAGGTGATCTCCTGTTTCTTCCAGGCTTTATGGAAGGAAAAGAACTTCTCACTTTTAACATTATGACTCAAGTTGATGATATTTAAAAGTTTGATTTCTGTAAAAGATCTCATTGGAACCTTAACGGCCACTTCGCACCTTATTTATGCAGCAGCACTTCCAAACAATCTCATTTTCATCTTCTTCCCCAGCTCAGGGTTTCAGTAGAGAAGTGTCACCTGCTGAAAATCTTGAGTTGCTTTCAGTCTTGGTCTTCTGTCCAGATTTGGTCACAGCCAATTTTGCTCATTTTGGGAATTCAGACAAACTTGAACAACCACAGTCAGCTTGCCAAGCCCCTCCAAAGGGACACTGTAAGGTCCTGCAGCTCCTCTTCCAGATTTTTATCACAACACATAAAACAATTCAAAGGTTTGAACTGCAACGTCTGGCACCTTATTTTTGAAGAAGGAATCTGCCAGTGTACCCACATCTCTTGCACAAAACTGACATCATTTCTCTGGCAGAACGAGTGGCATCGTTTGTTTTCACCTTCCAAAGAGGTTTTAGAGGATTAATGTCAATGATCTGCTGCTGAGACATTCCCTGTGTTCCAAAAAGCACAGATCCTGCTGATTTCTTCGTGAACATCTCTCTGGAATCTGGAATCTCTGGGATGCTCCAGCAATCATTGCAAGACTCAATCAACAAGAGGTGTTCAGTTCCCAAAGCCACTGGCCAGGGCTGCACATGAGAGACCCAAGGGGGATGAGAGGAACTGTGCTGACAACACCGGGGGAAAGCAGCTGTGTTGCCTTGGCATGAAATGAAGGAACAAAAATTTAAGATGGTTGTTACTCCAATGTGGATTAATGAATTCAGGATGGAATAAGCCAGCATTGAAATGTGTTGGTACTTTAAAAAATCCAAACCTCTACAAATGTTTAAGACTGAATATTGCTGGTAAGATTCACTTTATCTGACTTAGATAACTAAAAGTTAACTCCCCAAACTCAAACTAGTGCTGCTCAACTTTCTCTTTGATCCTTGGAGAAGAACACTCAACCCTCCTAGCAGAGATATCTGAAGCAGGAGAGATCAATCACACTCTGGAAATGCCAATTTCCTTTCACCAACTACAGAAGGAGCCAGGGGTGATCTTCTAACACAATGTAGAGATCACAGGCCATCTTCACCACTCATGCAGCAAATTCCTTTGTGTAGGAATGAGGCAACATTTCTGCTGTCCTTCTTCCATCTGCAGTTCATCAGAGAAGTTCAGACATTAACATCCAAGGGGCAAAATCACTGTGTAAAGTAGAGATCTTCATTGTTTCCTGGAACAACAAAGCCAGCCCCTCACAGTCTCAAAACCCAAAGCTTGACATAGTTTGATAGGAGTAACTTGGCTCATCTGACTTCCACCACTTCTTTTCTAGCCTGAAAGCTTGTGCTTTAAGTGTCCAAGTATTTTCTGGGCAGGCCATAAAGTTTTCATGGAATTCCTGACTTTTCAGGCTTTTGTGGTTAGGCTTGTACTTCACTGCCTTGTTCCTTAGAGTTTGGGAGGAGTGGTGCTTTTCCTTTGACAAGGGTTATTTTTGATGTTGAATTAGTCTGTTAAAGGGATTTTTGCTTTAGAATAATGACCATAAAGAAATCCCTCTTGCAGTGGGGCACCACACAACACCACAGGCCTCCACGCTTGGATTGCTCTTCTGCTGGCTCATCAAGCTTCCAGAGGAATGTCTTGTTAATTAAAGCCCAGGGTAGAGGAGCACTGTGATGAAAATGTGTCTAATCCCTGATCCTTTCCTCTTTGAAGGGATGAATTCTTCCTGACCAGGGATTTTGTCAAGCTTTTTACTTTTCCATGAACTAGACTGCTGCGAGCTCCCCCGATGCTGGGTAGATCCCACCGGCAGAGCCAGGCTCTTCTCAAAAAGCAGGTGGTTTTAAAAAATAAGTTAACCCAGGTGCAGGGGCAGGTTTGCTATGGGGAGAAGCTCCTCAGGACAAGGTGCAGGTGTGCTGTGGGAAAGGAGGGATTCCTACATAGAGAGAATTGGCAATGAGGAGCTGAGGGGCAGTGGTGGAGCTGACTGCAGAAATCTGCTGGGAGGATGTAGTGTCTGACAGAACTAAAACATGGTGACTGACACAACCAAGGGCATCCCACTCTTGTGTTGGACTCCTGCTGCTTCTAAAAGTCCCTCAAGTGTCCAGAATAAAATCTAAAGGGAGGCAGAGATGGAAGAACAGTGATAAAACATTTGTCCTTATCTCCCTTGAGCTCACAATGTTCATCAAACCTCCTCCAGCCTCTGGCTGGGACTGCATTTTGCTAAGGATTGTGGATGCAATTTTCAAAACATGTTTGGCATTTTTTGTACAAGATATTCCTTTTAAGTAATTCTGCAGCCTTTTCCACCTGAGTACTGCACATTTACTTACCCACCCATTTGGAGGGGGGAGAGAAGTCGAGAGAGGGATTAATCCCACTTAACCTTCTCTCCCTTAAAGTGTCTGGTCTGACTTCTTTGCATCTGCTTCCTCTACCATCAGTGGAAGGAGATGTGCATCTTTGGAGAGGAATTCCACGCCACTTTTCTGGGTCTAGCTTTCAGTAACTTTAACTCAGATGAAAAACATATTATTTACCTGAGTAAAGGCAACTTGAGAAGGTAAAAATTACAAAACCATGCACTAAATAACTTCCTGAAATACTGTTGAGGGACAGGAACATTTCTGTTGGAAGCCTGTGTTATCAGCTGGATCCCTTTTGTTGGAGCTGGGATTTAAACTGCAGCATCAGATTTTCCTGGTTATTTTCTGATTACTGTTTTCTTGCTTTCAGAAAAGCCAGGTTGGTTATGAAATAAAATCAATGTGTTTGCCTAAATTAGCGAGTTACCATGATGCTTCAGGCACAGGATGGGATTCTTGGAGCTGTCCTGTGAAGGGCCAGGAGTTGGACTTTGATGATCCTTGTGGGTCCCTCCCAACTCAGGATATTCTGTGATTCTATGATTCTAAAGCTTCTTTAACTCAGAAAAGTCAAAGCTGGGTGCAGTGAGACAGGAGTAGATGTGGCACTTGAGGACATGTTTTAAGGGTGAACACGGTGCTGGGTTGATGGTTGGACTTGATGATCGTAGAGGTCTTTTCCAAACAACTTCAAAGGATTATTGCAGGGCTGCAGTCATTTGCATCTCATCCTGGTCATTTCAAAAAAGAGCCGCTTCTAAATGAACCTGTGGCTTGGAGTCGCAGACCCTCTGTGGATGATCCTTCTCTTTGGGAACTCATCCATCCAAAAAATAGATTGTTGATAACATTAAATGCACAAACTCAAATCCCAGCTGTGGGAAGCTGAACACCACTTTGCCTGGCCAAAAAAACCTGGTGGGTGAGCAAGAAGCAGCAGTTTGGATAGCACAGACTCATCCAGGAGCTCGGTGGGGTGGCAGAAAGCCGTGACTCAAACACACACTCGCGTCCCTCATTGAACGGTTTTTACATTTCTTTAAACGTCGGGGTTTCAACCAAGTTTTCATGCTTTTTATTAAGGCAAAAGTCCGTGCTTGTGAAATTGTGAACTTGATGTGTTATTTTGTATCTGTTTAAAAAAAAAAAGAAAAATGTATTTAAAGCTAAAGAGCCGTTATTGTGCGGGGTTTTCTCTCAAACTGGTGCATACACTTTACATCAGGGACCTACTATACATAACAAAAGTCAGTGCTACAGTTACTGTAAAACCAGATACACACCTTTTACTGTAATAATAACTTTTAAAACCTTGCACTGTAATGGTTGCTATTAAAAAAAAAAAACCTACAAAAAAAAAAACTCTTGTCAGAACTGATTTTGTATCTTTGATTATATCTGAAATTTTAGCATTTTTGTATACTTGCCATGTCGACCACAGCATCCTCCATGGTTGATTTCCAGGTTCTGTTTCCTTTCGGTCTAATCCAACACATGCATTGCTTCGTGTGGATGGGCAGGGTATGGCTGTGGGGGAGCCGCGTAGGTCCGCACCCCGCTCTTGTTCAGAGCCGAGCAGAAGGAAAAGCAAAGACCCCAAACCACTGGGATGGTTTCAGATCCCGTTCCGAGTTCCAGCTGCCCCAGCAGAACGCAGCGAGCGATTCCCGAGTCATTCCTTTATCCTGGCGTTGCTCCGGCCGCGGTGGCCGTCCAGCTCCATCCCACGGCAATGCATTGCGAGTAGGTAGGAAATCCAAACCAACAAGATAACTTTGCAATCACTGAGTTTATCAATTAATTTTTTCTTTTTTTACCTTCCCCTTTTGAACATTTTTTTGAACTAAGATGTATTTGGAATCACAGCATGGCGTTGCAATCCTTTCTATTTTTAAATACTGATACATTCTGTGTGTAAAGTCTTGTTTCTTAGCTAAGAGAATCTTAAACGTGGAGCTGAGTTCGAACCATATTTTTTCCTTGTTGTACTGTGATTTGGGAATTATTTTGATATAATCCTTTAATTTGGTAGAAGATTTCCCACGCCTTCTCCCTCCTTCCTATCACCATTCCATATTTTTTACAAAACTGAAAAAAACAAACAAACAAAGGAACAAATAATCTTTTTTTCTCTATTTAGGCTGTGTAATGTTGTGTTGTCCAGATTCTGTATAAAAATATGTATATGATGTATCTGATATTTGGCAGTGAACGGCTGCAACTTTAACCAATATAATTAACAAAGAAATGCATAATGTTGGTGTTTTAAAAAGTAAAAAAAAAAAAAAACCTAGTTAAGATGTTTGTGTAAACTTGCATGGTTTAAAATGTACTTAGTGCATTGAGAAATGTTGTTAGGGTCCTAAGTGAAAGGCTGGTTTACTTTTTGATTCTAATGGTGATTGGTTTGTTGATCAGAATATCCCCTATACTGTATGTCTTAGTTTATTTAGCATATTGGTTTCTTTTCTTTCCTCCAGACCTAGCATATTGTATCTATCTCTGTGTGATACTGTTCCTTAAAACCAGGTTGTGGAAACTGCGTTTCGTCCGGCCAAAACGATGTTTCGCATCACGCTCGTGGTTCAGTTGCGTTCCATTTGATTTGCTGTGAAGTCCAGGTTTGACTTTCCCTTGGGATCTTACGGCACGGAGGTGCTCCAGGCCGGGCTGCGGGTGCCACTGGGACCAGAAGGATCCGAGGGTGCGGCTCCAGTGGGACACCAGCACCAGGCCCGGCAGTCTCTGACCACAGAGGGGTTTGAGGGCAGGATTTGGTCCATCCTTAACCAACAAAGGCTGGGTTTTTCCTCTTGGCAGCACATGTTTTATCAGGATCACAGCAGGCATCCCCTGGGCTTTCTCCCAGCTCCCTAATGGATGAATTTGGCTTTTGAGGCAGCCGTTCCACACTGCTGAAGCCACAGGGTACCGGCAGCAGCGGAGTGTGGACAACCAGCCCTTGCCACCATGAGAAACACATGAGAACCTTCAGCACTCGCAATAAGCTCCATGTTCCCTTCCAGAAGCACAAATTCCATGTTCCAGAGGAGCTGGCTCTGCGTCCTGCAGAGCTGATGGATATCGTGAGAGTTAGGACCAAACGTCCAAGAGGCGACCATGCGGGCAATGGTCATGGTTCATTTTCACATCTCCTGCCCCTACCACACCGCTTCCCAGTTCTCTCCAGGATTTGTTACTGCTGAACCACCAGAGTGGGGACATTTCCAAGCCTCCAGCAGGAACCATCAAAATTTGCTGGGTTTATTGACCATTAATGGCTCGTGGGACTGCCCTCCCTGTGCTGGCCAATGCCAACACGCACGTTCTTGTCTCTCAATGCCTCAAAAATCTCCAGTGGCCTTTTCCAAAAATAAGACAGAGCTAGACTTGGATATATAGAGCTATCCAACTTCTTCAAGTCCTTCATCCCAGAGGGTCTCCAAGGGCTTTTCCAGCATAACACGATCTTACTCGTGCAGCCTGTAATGTGGCAGAGCACTGTTAGCGACCTGCAGCCACCTCTGGGGTGAGCCCTCCGGCTCATGGCCACTCTATGCAACAGTCTGGTGCAAGAGGTGTGGATCACACCCTTGGAGGGACTTGGCAAAGGTGTAACATGCACAAATCCCAGCTAAACCCATGCTGAGACCCGAGAGGACAGATTGATTCATTCAATTTTCCTTTTCTGGGCAGTCCCCCTCTTCTTTTCCATCCTCACACCACAAGCGGTCCAAGTAACCTAAACTTTTCCAGTTTGCTTTCATCAGCTTTTTCCTTCCTGAAAGCTTTATAAATATTCTTTTCACACAGGAGGATAGGGAACAAATCTTTCCTTCTCAGCTCCAGAAATAGAACAACTCCATACCTCTCTCTTTGCTTACGTTCCTTCTAGTCATTGACCAATTAACTTCCAGTCTTCCCTGATCTCCACCACATCTTTTAAACAACAGCTGCACTCTGATTTTGCTGCTTGATGTTCTAACTGGTTTTAATCCGGACAGAAATAAACAGCCTGGCATTAGGCACTGGCAGGAATCCTTGCTTGGCATGCAGATATAGGCACTGTCCCATGGCCAAATCCTACAGCTCGATGGATGCCGGCTTTTGGCCTTGCTGCTGACTGCAAATCCTGTGATTTGTTGCAGGATTGGCTGCATCTCTGAAAAGCTGCTTGTGGCGCTTGTCTCCCCAGCTTGGTAAGCTTTGTTCTTCCTTTGTTCCAGGTCCAGAGTTACTCCAGCCAAACAGTGGAAATGCCCCAGCACTGGCTCTCTGGCGAGAGGAGGAGATCTCCTGGTTGATGTTTCATGGCATGGTGCTCGGTGGATCTTTCTCTCCAAAAGTGATTCAGTTGATCCCAAGTCTGAGGTCTTTATGTAGAAAAGCTGGTGCTAGAATCAATCTTTGCTTTCAAAGGCTGTGAGTTCAGCTGCTTCAGACCCCTCACGCGTTGTGGAGCATTCTCAGATGGAGAACATCAGCACTCAATCCCTGACAAGAGCTTTTCCCATCATTTTTGTTTCTGCAGAGCTGGCCTTCTGTATCTCCAACACATCTGGGAGAAGGTGCTGTGCCCTGCTAGGAAAAAGTTTACTCCTTGAGAGATGCCATCTGGATTTATGGATCTCTAGTGTCCCCTCGCCCTTGGTCCATCTGCCTTTTCATGGCCCCACAGACATCAAGAGGAATTGGCTTTTAGAGCAGCCTCCTGTACAGTCAGTCTCCAATGGTCCATCCTCCTTCCCTGTCCCAAGGCCAGCAGGAAAATGCTTCCATTTGATTAATTAACCATAGACCTGATATAAATTACCAGAATCCCACAGAAATAACTTATGGCACAGCTCCCCACCAGCTGTTCATCTTCTAGTTGTCCACCAAGCTTTGGTTTGCTCAAGGGGAACATGTTGTACGATAAGATAAAAATCCTCTTAAAAAATATTACCCTGGATTACAAGCTGGGCACAGTGCTTTGCTCACCCTCACTAGCAACACATCAGAAGAATCTCTCTGTATAGACAGACTTTCCCCTTCCTGCCCTCAGAAGAACAAATCCCATGACCAGCTTTAATTTCCATCCTTGAAACCAAATAAAATAAAAACCCCCTCAAGCCCTAAACCCTGAAAATATTCAGCAAAGTCAAGGTGAGGCGGGGATTTTGCAGGCCACGGCTGTGGATTTATGCAGGACTTTCCATGACTGTTTTATTTCCAACGCAATAAAGAATAACCAACTTACTGTAGCAAACCGTGTGCCAGGTGCTATCTCCCAAACCCTTCTGCATGGGACAGTCTCCCTGTTTTTCTCCGCCTCGCAGCATTTTGCGGAATGTTGGAAGGGAAGACACCCCCTCTGCAGATTGCAAATAGAGACAACTATGTGGTTTTTCTTTCCTTTTCTTTCTCTTTCCTTTCTTCCTTTCTTTCTTTCTCTTTCTTTCTCTCTTTCTCTCCTTTATCTCTCATTTTTCTCTATTTCTCTTTCCTTCTTTCTTTTCTTTTTNTGCGGAATGTTGGAAGGGAAGACACCCCCTCTGCAGATTGCAAATAGAGACAACTATGTGGTTTTTCTTTCCTTTTCTTTCTCTTTCCTTCCTTCCTTTCTTTCATTTTCTTTTTCTCTTTCTTTCTTTTTCTTTCTTTCTTTCTTTCTTTCTTTCTTTCTTTCTTTCTTTCTTTCTTTTTTTCTTTCTTTCTTTTTCTTTCCTTTCTTTCTTTTCTTTCTTTCCTTCTTTCCTTCTTTCTTTCTTTCTTTCTTTCTTTCTCTTTCTTTCTCTCTTTCTTTCTCTCTTTCTCTCTTTCTCTCCTTTATCTCTCATTTTTCTCTATTTCTCTTTCCTTCTTTCTTTTCTTTTTCCTTCTGCTTTCTTTTTCAAAAACATCTTCCTCAGTCTTGCTCTCTCGACCTCTTTCTTTGCCTTTCTTTCTTTCCTTCCTCATCTTTCTTTCCTGCAAGATGAGGAGCTTCCACTGGCAGCCACTGGAATCTGTGAAAGCAAATCCCCCTGGTCTTTCCATCATAGTTCCAAAGCTCACTTGAGGGGTGCTTGTGAAGAGCCCACAGATGTCCCTTCGGAGCAGCCTTTTGGAAGTGCTTTTCTTCATGTTGCCCCCCCTCCACACCTGACATCCCAAATCTTCTGGATTCTCTCTTCCACTGGTCTTATGCCCAGTGTACTTTTTTGACCTTGAACAAGCCAAACCCTGAAATTCAACAGGAAAATGAACGTTGACCTGTTGTCCCAGGAGCTCCTTTGGAGTCTGTCCCACCTTCCAGCAGACAGACATGTGTCTTCTTCTCCAGAGAGGAAATGCTCCCTGGAGCAGCAGGCTGGCATCGTGGCTTTTCCTCACCCTTTCTCTCTCCTGTCTCTCTGTGTGACTCCATTTGCCCGCCCAGGTTCAATATCTACCTCACAGGGCTGTTGTGAGACCCTCGCCTGGGAGGTGGGGTAGGAAAACCCACCATTCATGGATCAGCTCATCAGCGTTCCCAAAGTCTGTCTCGACACATCCATGTTGGCAAAAATCAGGAGTTTTGCTCATTCCTTTCATCTGATGCCAAAATTTGGGGCATTTATATCAACATCCCACAGGCAAGGCTGGGTGTGAGATGTGGAGGAGATCAGATACAGGAATTTCTGCTCTTATTCCTGAAATACATGAAATTTCTGACACAACCGAGGACAAAGGAGTTTTGTTCCACTGCCCCAAGCCACCACCAACCATCCAATCACCTTTTCCAATGCAAACTCAGCCTTTGGATTGCAAAACTCACTGAGGAATGGTACAAGTGCACATTTAGTCTGTGTAAGAGATGGCAGTGCTTTCTGTGCCACAGTCCAGACTGTCCTACAGCACCGCAGGAACAACCCAGGAAACGTTTGCTGGTTGCTATTTGAAAGGATGTGCAGGGAAAAGTAATTTTAAAATAATTTCTCAGCTTTGACAGGAGTTTAGCACCCTCAGCCAGCCTCTCTTTGACTGTACACACTTCAGTCAATGGATCTGGGCTCCAGCAGACAGGATTTAGGATATGAATCCCAGCAGCTGGCACTGAAGAGGAAAACTTCATCTCCATCATACCCCATAGTCAGCAAAGAATGCTATTTTATCCCAAGTTTTATCTTAAACATGGTTAGCAGGATGAAAATCATTCTGTTCAAGTGCAGGAATTTCTGCTCGGAATTTCTGCTACTTCCTTCCAGAGCTCCACTGAGGTGGACTTTTGAAAGCTGTAAGAAAATTGGATTAGGGAACAAAAGGGTAACAAATAAAAGAAAAAAGAGCAAAATGCCCTCTCAGGGGTGGAAAAGGAGCCCACAAAAGACTCTTCTTGTGCACCACGTGAATCTGGTTCAGGGAAAACAGTAGGATAAATTATTTCCTTTCAGCCACTCTGGCACATGGAAATTCCTGGATCAGCTTCGAGTGGGTCCCTCCCACTGGAAAGCAGTGCTCAGAGAACTTCTGTTTTGTTTGCCTTTGAAAACCAAGTCACAAGCTCAAAAACAGAGAAAGGGAGAGCTTTAGCTAAGGTGATTCAAGTCTTCTGCATAGGGGAGTCAGATAGGAAAGAACTGTTCCATCCCTTAAGAATTTCTCTGAATTTATTTTTCCAACCCACATGGAAACCTCAAGGCTAAGAGCAAACATGAAACAAAAATATGCAAAACAATGCATATGCCAACAAAAACAGTTTGGGTATCATGGAGGGAGATTGTTTTGATCTTTCCCTGTTTGCATCCTCTTTTTTTTTTTTAAATATATAAATTATCCTGCATTTTGAAACAAAAGCTTTTCTGACATGAAAAGAAAACAAACTGAAGGGAAATGTCAAAGAAGACCTCCAAGAGCTTCAAATCACGTCATTCATTTCCCAACGGATGTGATATTTTCCAACAGGAAACGGCCTGAAGTTGGCATTTCCCAAAAAGTTTTAACTGTGACGCACTGGCTTTTTGTGGAGGGAGAGAAAACAATTTTCCTTCCCAAATCTTGACCCTCTGTCGCATCTTTACAGGGCTCTCTTTACAATGGGATTCCCTTTGATATGGGAGCCTGCAGCAACATTCAGAGCCCTGCAAACAGCGGGTGCCACGAGATCCTTCCTCACAGGATGGGAACAGCCGGGTTTCCAAGAGGATTTAATCCCCATCAGACTGTGGAGCACCAGGAACGGCACAGGCAACACCTCCTCACGTCCTGCCTGCCCTTCAGCCCAGCCAGGATGGAGCTGTCCTTCATTTCTGAGGTGGTGAAGTCTTCTGCTGCCTTCAAACCAAGCAAACAAAGAAAATCCACCCTTTTCTTTGTGTGGTTTCCCTGGCAGGCAGCAAAACAACCCAAGCCTTGAGAAGGTTCATCCAGAGGTTGGCAGGAAGATTCTCTTTAATTCTATTTTAACAATACCCTGTTTCCTTTCCCTTTCTGAGTGAAACTTGAAGAGTTCCTGGAATGCCGAAATTGGGAAGAACTCACCGTTATCCATCAGGGAAGGCCATTCTCCCACACCCAGCCCCCAGCAGGACCCTGCCCATTGCCCAGAACGATAAGCACACGGTAGAGATTAGAGGGACCACAACAGCCCCTGGCTGCAGTGACAAAGACGAAAAGCACACTTGAGATTAAAGCACACCTCCAAGCCTGCTCCATGATCCTGATAAAACCTGCTGCCCAGGAGGGAATTCCCCACTGCCTCTCCTCCAAGGTCCCAAGCCCACGCTCACACTTCCCCCTCCGCCCCTCTCACTCTGTGATTCCTCATCTCGATGTCACTCCCTCTCCCAGGCCAGGCTTACTCCGGGATATTCCACTGAGCTCAGCTCTTGCTTCACCACCAGCAAGGAAGGAGTCTCTGCAGAAGGTTCCTGTGTGCCAGGGGGGGATTTTCCCGGGATCATGAACACCCCTGGGAGCTGCAGGGGAGCCCAAAATGCCTGTTGTCATCGGGGCTGATCTCCAAGCCTGCATTCCCCTTTGGAGAAGAAGTTTATCCTGGCCAAAGCTGTTTTGTTAGACCTGGCCTGGAGCTGTGCATCAGATCTGGGCTTGTGCACTTGCCTCCTCCTTGTCCCATTTGTACGCTTTGGTTTCCGAGCCGTTTTCCTTTTTTTTGCACTGTCAGGAGTTTCTTTACCCGTGTTTAATTGTCGTCAGCTGCAAAATGTTTGTTAAGCCTCTCCACCAAGCTCTTTAAATGAACGTCAGTGGCTGTCTTCCCTTGGACAATAATGAATGTATATATCGTAAGTGCAGACTATACAGAAAAGTGGCTAAGTCAAGGATCAGAGGGTTTTGTAAAGCCTGTTTATTTTTTTAAATAAGTTTGAGCATTTATATTTTACCACCATTTACGTGGTTTTGGGGAACCCAGATTGTGTCAAGATCTCATGTCAAAACAAGCCAAAAGTTGTTTGATTTCAACCTTTTCTTCCATGAACCATATTTTAAACGATACTTTGTCATTTTAAATGTTTTATTGAAACATGTACTGATGAAAAAAAAAGAAAAAAAAAACAAACAAAATGTCATCTTGACAAAAGATTTATACATGAATCAGAAAGTATTTATTTCAATTTTGTACCTTTCCATTTTAATACATTATAATGTATTGACTCAACTGAGATAATATAAACAGTTCATTTTAATAACACGTTTGCAGTGTGCTGTGTCTTCTTATTCTTTCCTTTCTACTCCACATTGAACACAGAGATTAAGAAACCAAAAGAAATATTTTAGATCCTGGCAATCCTGAGGGTTTTTTAGACCAGAACTCGAGTGAGTCTTGAGCAGGAGGCTCCAGGAAAACCAAATGGGTGCTGGGTCAGACCATGGGATGAGGTCTCCTGAGAGAGCAGAGGACCTGGGGATAAGAATGGTCCAGGGTCAGAGTAACCCACATGCAGCTGGAAATCCAATTGCCTGCTGCTGGCTCGGGGTGATGGGACACCCTGTGGAGTCCCCAGGCAGGGAATGGCACCACCATCACCCCACGTGTCCCGTTTCCATCCTCTGGCAGAGGTGTGGTCCCTGCATTGAGCCCCAGGTGGGCCACTCCCACAGGGCCTGAGTGCCTGACGCCTGTCCTGGCCCTCCTCGTCCCCACTCACTCAATCCCTAAGTAAGGATTGACTCTCTCCTCCCCCAAATTCAACGCCTATTCCCGATTTTCTTCATTCACCTCCTTTGTCCCCTGCTGCTGCTCCAGCCCCTGCCCAGGGAGGTGCATAAACCCCTCACACGCAGAGTGGGGCACATCCCTGCTGCTGCCCACGAGCCGTGCTTTGGCTTCTCTGCTTTGTCCCTTGTCCCAGACACCAGCACAGGTGGAACTCGCTGAGGGCAGCCCTGGCACAAGGATTTGGGGCTGCTGGTGGGTGAGAGCTGGACATGACCCATCCCTGAAACCCCCCATGTCCTGGGGCAGCAGGGCAGGGGGGGATTCTGCCCCTGTGCCCAGCTCAGGTGAGACCCCACCTGCAGAGCTGCCTCCAGATCTGGGGTCCTACAGCAGAAGGATGTGGAGCTGCTGGAGCAAATCCAGAGGAGGCCACAGAGCTGCTCCAAGGGCTGGAGCCCCTCTGCTCCGGAGCCAGGCTGGGAGAGCTGGGGGTGTTCACCTGGAGAAGAGAAGGATCCAGGGAGACTCCACGGTGTTAATTAAAGAGGGCTTGTAAAAAAGAGGAAGAACAACTTATTACACAGATATTGATTGGACAAGCAGGACTGGGTGTAAAAAGAGGAGAGATTTAGGTTAGATGGGGTATTGGGAAGGAATTGTTCCCTGCGAGGGTGGGGAGGCCCTGGCACAGGGTGCCCAGAGAAGCTGTGGCTGCCCCTGGATCCCTGGAAGTGTCCAAGGCCAGGTTGGACGGGGCTTGGAGCAACCTGGGCTAGTGGAAGGTGTCCCTGCCCATGGCAGGAGGGTGGAACAAGATAGTATTTGGAGTTCCTTCCAATCCAAACCATTCCATGATTCTCTGTTCCAGTTTTCTGGCCTCAGTTTGTGTCTCCTGTTGAGTCCCTCTCCCAGCCCACTCCTGAAGCAAAATATACATTTGATGACAACTGACCCCTCAATCCATCACTCCACAGGGAAAACCCAAGTATTAAGCAGTCTGTGCCAGCTGTCCTCCCTCAGACATGGGTCTGCTGTGCCATGGTGACTCTTGTCCACGGGCACCCAGGACATGCTGCTCGTGAGGGCTCTCTGTTGGTGCTGGAGGTTGGTATCATGTGGAGGGCAAATCCTTTTGTGACCATGAAGGAAATGCTGATTCCATGCTGGGATCTCAGGCACCTCTGGCCAGGTCCATGCTCCCAAACTCCAGAGGAGTAGGGGTTACATCCAAACCACCCATTGGGAATAGTCTGTTCTAACTCCTGAGATAAGTCCAAGGATTATTTGGGACATTTCCAGCTGACCTGGTCCAAAACTGTGCTCAGGAGTGTGCTTGGAAACCAGCATTTGTTTAATTTACTGCTATAGATAAAAGCAGAGAGGACCAAAGCACACAACAAGGGAGGGGGGACACTCATTGTACAGCCCCACTGAGTGCTAATTTCTGGTGGCAGCTTTTGGGTATTATCAGGAAAAACAGATCATATTCTCCATGACTGAAGTACAAAGCTGTTCCCCTCAAGAAACCGCTGTTCTCTTCACTCCGGAGGGGGCTTCTGTGGCAGTGGAAATACGGACCTGAAATTTCTGCATCTCAAAGCAGGATGAATGCCCAGTACAGACTCCAGGAAAGTTCCTCTTCGTATTTGCCAGTTTGGTATCGGTTCTGTAGTAAAATACCTGATCCTGGGAGGTGATGGGGAAAGAGGACTTCTGGTACAGTGATGTCCCAAAATCTTGGTGATTTTCTCCAACAGTTATCAGCTTCATCTTCACAAACTCCCTAAAAGACAAAGATTGTAACGTTTTGTGCCACATCTCTCCCAGTCTGCTGCGGGCAGGACCCCACAGCTCTGAAGGTCCAGAATTTCGTTGCATACCAAGGAGCACAGAGCAGGAAAGGAGGTGTCCCATACACAACACGAGCTCAAACCAAACATCCTCGTGCTTCCCAGATGCTCTGGACAGGATCTGGAATTCAGGACACTGCCAGAGTTAGATTGGAAGGCAGGTCTGGGAAATATTGAATGGGAAAGGAAGGGAGAAAGGGGTGGGAAGCTGTGCAGCCTCAATGTCACACCTGAGTGACATCAGAGAAGAGAGTTCATGGGTTATGGAGAGGCATCTGGAAGAAAACTGGGTGAGTGTGGGCACTCCCTGCACACGGTGTCCTTTATTCTGGCCTGACTTTCCCTCTCTGGGGATGTCACAACAAACCCCTGCAGCACCACAGGCTGGGGCAGAGTGGTTGGAAAGCTGGAAAAGGACCTGGGGTGGTGGTGACATGAGCCAGGTGTGCCCAGGTGGGCAAGAGGCTGGGCTGTCCCAGCTCGGGGGTGGCAGCACGAGCAGGGCAGTGCCCATCCCCTGTGCTGGGGCACCTCCCAACAAGGAAAACATTGAGGGAGTGTGTCCAGGGAAGGGAATGGAGCTGGGGAAGAATCTGGAGCAGCTGAGGGATCAGCCCTGAGATGAAAAATTCTGACCCCTCCATGCCCTCGACTCCCCAGATGTGTCAGGAGCAGTGAGATTCCTGCACTTTTCCATATAAAATGGCAAGTCTGGGCCACAAACCTCAGGCAAATGCTTTTGCAATGGGGTCTTTGAGGCTGGGACATGGAGGAAAAGGGAGAGAAGAGTACGATATAGGGGTGAGGCTGCAGAGATCCTGGGACAGTGGGAGAAGCTGAGAAGAAACCTAAGGAAAGAAAGAAAGAAACTGAGAGGAGCTCCTTAAGGGTGGGAAGGGAGGCAGAAATAAATACCAAGGGAAGAATTCCAAGGCATTTAAACCTGCACCAGGGCCAGAGCAGAACAGCAATCCTGGAAAAAACAGGAAAAAACAAGGGAAGGAATTACTTTACACAGCAATTACTTCTCTCCTGCGAACACCCATCCCAGGACAACCTGTTGACAAATCAGGCTCCCTGTTCCCATTCATCAATCTGCCAGCTTCCATTTTAGCACTTTCCCTATTAATTTTCCCTGGTTTGTTGCTAACAAACAACTTCTGGAGAGGACAACTGCGGCTCAGTCCACAACTTGGCTGCTTTTTGTGCTCTCACCTGCCTGAGGAGCGATCTCCTGCCATGTTACAGCACAAGGTAGGTAGCAGCTGCCTCCACCTAGACCAGATATTCCGTGGGAATTTCCTGGAGACTTTCCCAGTCTTTGGCTCTGTAGGAAAGCTCATGGAGAGGGTAGCATGGCCACACCCAAGCTGCATGCTGGGACTAGAAAACAAATGAGTAAAACCAAAGAAATGGGTTGAAAAGGAGCGAGAAATGGGTTGAAAAGGAGCGTGGGGTGAGACAACAGGAGCAGCTTTCTCCTGGTAGGATAAGTGGACACCAGGGAGGTTCTGAGGATGGGAGCTGAGCATTCCCAAGTGGAGGAAGAAGGGGTTGGAAATAATTCAGCAGGACTGGTGTGGGTAGCACTGTCCTGCCCTGTGGCAGCACCCACTTCCCAAGGGCCACGGGGAAGGGGGACACTGCTCCAGGGTTTGTTAGGGGTACCCCTCAACAGATTTAAACTGATTAAACTCCAACTTGACAAATCCTCTGACCACGTGTGCCTGTGCATTTCACCTGTTTGTGAATCTCTCTCTCTCTCCCTAGAACAAGCCGGGACCCGAGCACTGCAGTAAAGTGGAGATTTCCCTCCCAAGCCGAGCACTCTCCAAAGTGCTCCCGAGAACCTTAAGCAAACAATGGCATTTACAAGCACTGGTAGTGCTGCTGCTGCTGCCTTCAGCTGTGGATTTGGAAGTGTCTGTGGGATAAGTGTGCCACGATAAATTCCCTGGCTCATTGACTCCACGATGGGTGAGCAAAGGAAAGCTCCAGCCCAGCTCCTGCTTTACAGGGAACAATTGCTTCCCAATATCCCACCTAACCCTGCCCTCTGGCAGTGGGAAGCCATTTCCCCACGTCCTGTCACTCCAGACCCTCGTCCCAAGTCCCTCTCCAGCTTCTTGGAGCCCCTTTAGGCACTGGAAGGGGCTCTGAGGTCTCCCTGAAGGTTTCTCTTCTCCAGCATGAACAGTCCCAGCTCTCTCAGCATCATTCCTTGATGCTTGTGCTATCATGGGTTTCATGGGGGAATCCTGTTGTTCCAGTGTGTGGAAAAGGTAAGGACAGGGACACGGACTGGCAGTGAATGACAGCGGTGTCCCCAGGCCTGGCATTCCCAGTCAGTGTCCGTGGGGAGCTCGCAGGACAAAGTGTAGACGAGAGAAAGGAAAACCAACGTGTAATTAAAGAGCTAATGAGCCCATCTTGGCTATTTTTAGAGCTCTTTTATTTTCCAGTGGTTGCTCAAACAGCCCCGAAATGACAGTACTGGGTCAGCCTTGAAAGTGCAGCTCCACTTTGAAAAGTGAGCAATGTCCTTGTGGGTTTCCCTCTTTATTTCTGTTCAAAAGCCCTAAATCTAATTTGCTGTGTTTACAAAGCTGAGCCCTGCTGGGACTGCGAGCAGTGCTGGTTCTGAAATCTTCAGAAGGAACCTCCATCCCACCACAAGAACATCCCAGACAGCCGGGGCTAATGAATAAAACGGGCTGGAAATTGGCTGCATTAAAACAGTTTAAAACCCATTGCAGGTCTATTTGCTTTCTTCACTGCTGGCCTCTGTTTGCTGCTGCTGGATCCTGACAAGTCTTCAGCACATAATTCCTTATGAATAATATATCAAACACGCTCTGCTGGGCCTGGCATTTCCTCCTCCGTGTGGAAAGCGATGAACTTTCCTTGCAACCATTTGCAAGAAAAAAAAAAAAAAGTATATCTGGGGCAGGGATGTTTTGTTTAATTTTATCAGTTTCTTCCCGATATTTTTTGTGGGTCCTGTTGAAGCGAGCTACTGGCATTGCTTTCGTGCTGCTCAATATTTCTTTTCGTGCTTCATGACCAGAGGAATGATTCCTGCATCTACAAAAGTACCGTTTTCTTCTTATCTCACGTGAGTGGTAAATAACACTCAAACCCCTGGCAACAAATGTCTTGTGCAAATGAAATTTGCTGCCCAGCTGCTTCTCAGAAAAAGAACACAACGATGGTGGAAGAGGATTAATTTTGATATCCGAATCAGCGTATGCAGGAAATAATTTTTTTTCCCTTTCCCATCTCAGTTTGAGCAAAGCAAGTGAGTGTTTCATGGGATTAAATGGGACACTTCATTTTGCAGAGTGAGCTGCACTTTACAGAGGAGCATTTAGCACAGGGTTGGGTTTGTGGTTGAGTCATTGCATCAGGCCTGAGGGAAGATGCCTTCTCAGACGGCTTCCTGAATTAATTCATAAAGTGATAAGATCTAGATAATTAATTCATAAAGTGATAAGATCTGGAGAACTGGAGGAGCTGGAGGAGCCTTCGGGCAGCCACCTATCTCCCTTCCCCATTCTGTGGTCAGGTCAAACAGTCCATCCACAACAGATGTGACCAGCAAAAAAGACAATGCCAGCACCCCTTAGCCATTCCCAGGTGTTCTGTACCCTGCCTGTTCCCCAGCACGCTCCATTATGTCGATTCCTGCTTTTCCAGGTGGCAGTGAGCAAGGAAACCAATGCACCCCTAGCAGCCTGCCCTGCTGGAGCTCCTGTGTGCTTTTCATTTCTGCACCAAACAAGCCCAGTTCATCCAAGCTCTCCCTCAGACCATCTTTTCCAATCATCTGTTAGTGTCCATTCCTCTCCCGTCTGCTCCACACCTGGCTCATTCCTGATTTCCTGAAGCGCAGTGGCCAGATACGGGCACGTTGTTACAGCTGTGGGGCTTTTCCATCTCCAAGACTGGGAGCAATTATCCTCTTCCATCACAGGAACCCATCAATGGGTCCAGAAAGAAATTGGTCCTTTTGAACCATTGTTTTACTACAGGTTTTCATTTCACTTGTTATTTTCTAGCTTTACTCCTTCCTCCGTTTTTATTTCCCCCCAGTGTTGGTGCCTTTTGGTCATTCCCACTTTCCCAACTCAGCTGGTGCCCAGAGGAAAAGTTTTGCTCCCTTTTGACCCTTAGTCACCTAAACCAGCGTCATGGTCAGAGACAAAAATTGGGTTGGTTTGTGGAGGGTTGTCCCCAGTGAATTATTCAGGTGGATTTTCATCACTCTGCTGTCCTCCAGTGCACAAATATTGAACCAGTTATGGAACAACTTCAGCAGGGTTTTCCCAGGGACTGGAGGCAAAGCAGCTCATCCCTGATTCCCTGAACTCCACCACTCTCCTCTTCCTTCCAGTATGATCATTTCTGATTCAAAGGCTGTTACATGACAGTTCTCAGAATTTCTAGGCTGAGCTTTCCCTCAGTTACAAACCTCCCAGGAGAGGCAAAGCTCTCTCTTCCTGCTCCCAAACCCGCACCGTTAAATCGTGCTGAATTTTCGTTCAGGATTTCGGGGAAGACTGGAAACAAGAAACCTGCAAAGCCTTCAGTCTCCTGTCAGTGCTTCTTATGGGCTTTTCACCTCCTCACCTACATCAAGGTGAGATCAAGGCCAGGTTGGACAGGGCTTGGAGCAACCGGGGATAGTGGAAGGTGTCCCTGACTGTGGCAGGGGGTGGAATGAGATGAGCTTTAAGATCCCTTTCAACCCAAACCATTCCATAAAGCCCAGGCTGATGAAATAGCAAAACCAAATGTAATAATAATAATAATAATAATAATAATAATACCACACTGCACTCATGGAATAGAAGGAAAACCATCAGAATTCCTCTCTGCTGCCTCTTTTGCCACGCTCCCTCCAGCGTTTCCAGCCAGCCACTGCTGAGCTCTGTGCTGGCAGCACTTCCAGGAACAGCAACCCCTCTCCCTGAGCCTGTTCTTGCTCCTCAGTGCCCCAGTAACTGTTCTCTGAACCCCTCGTCTCCTGGCTGCAGGCACTCGTTGTGACATCCTTTGCTCCGTGGGTCACATGTTGTTAATCTCTTGCTCCCTGCCTAGCGCTGGATGGGCAGCTTCTCCCACCAGAGCTCACCTCTAATCCGTGTGCTCCCTCGAATCAGTGTCCTAAATCCAAGCTGTCTTGTCATTTTAAGGTCTCCAGGCAGTCCTTGTCCCTAGAGCTTCCATCACACCTCTCCCAGGACTCCCTCAATAAGCATTTCTAGCCTGGCCTCAGGACATTTATCACACAACAGAGGCCGAGCTGCCTCACAAAGGACTTGTTGCACAGCCGGGACTCACATTCTGTTTCTTTCCTCGCTTTCCTCCTCCTTTTTCCCCCCCACTTTTCTGTTCCTGGCTGCCTCTCCTCTCTCTCTCCTCACATCTCCCGGGTTTATGGGGCACCGGAACGGGGCCCTTCCGCAGGGCATGGAGCTGCTCCTTAGCTGGGAAATGTAATTCTCTCCCTCCTGACTTCCAAGGGTCTCCTCCAGGTGGAAAGGGGTTGGCAAGGTGAGTATCTGGCTCAGAGGTGCTTCCAACCCTCCTCCACTTTCCTGCTGCTTCAATTCCCGTGTTGTCGTCTCTGTCCATCCCAGCTGGAATTTTCCCTACGACCCCAACTCAACCCGAGAGTGGCACCAAAGGAATTCCCCAAAGCCTGAAGGGACTCTGGAGCTGACAGCAATCGATAAGGACGTGCTGGGAGGAAAATTCCCTGCTCAGACCCCGAGCCCTGGGTGATCCTTGCGGGGCTGGCTCTTGGGAAACACCTCTTTCCAAGGGAGACCCTTGGGAGGAATGGCTAGAGAGCTCTGGGTGGAATGCCCACCAGGCATCCTTATCCCTTTATTCTTCAGAGCAGAGCTGCGTTTCAACCTCCCTCCAAGCACACTGGAAACAGGATTTCAGGCTATTTTCTTAGAGGGCTGGAATCACCCACAGCTGCTGTTATTTCTCTTGGCAGAAAATATATATTCAAACATTCACACATTTTTCTTTCCTGTGACACTGGCTTTTAGTCAGGGATGTAATTGGGAAGCACAGTAATTGCCCCTGGACGGAACCTTTTCTCTGCCTAATTTCACTGCCCCTGTGCATATTCGTGGACTTAATTGTTTTATAAACTCCTAATTTGCAAGAACTGTGTTGGATAATTTGGACCTTGACTTCAAGCCTCCTGTTAAGCAAATATTAAATAATAATTAAATCACATGCGACCTCCTTTGTGTTTTGAGTTGTGATTCTTTGCTGGCCGGGAGTGAGAGCTCTGGAGGCAGAAGTGCTCTGATGCAGTCGAATATTAAGTTTCAAAACCAAACAAGAGAAAAATCTCAACCTCAAGGCATCCTTTAACAGAAATTACTTCACGTTTTCCACCTCCAGTGATGTCTCTATACCACAGCGAAGCTGTTCCAAACGTGGGGAATGCTGCTCCCTGCTGGAGCGATCAAAAACAACACTCAGCTCTCAACCAGGAGATTTAAACCTCTCCAAAATTACAACCGGAGCAGAATTTGGCTGGTGTGAAATGCATCACACAAGTGACCATCAAACACTCGACACGTGGGTGGCAATAAAATTTCATTGATGTAAAAGAGATCTTAGAGGGATAATTCATGGAAATGGCTGCTACTGCCAGGAAGGGCACTTGGATCAGGGAGTACAGGTAGAAGGATGAGGGATTATTTCAGATCCAGACAACAGCAAAGAGTGGTCACTACAGAGAATCCCTGGGTGGTGGTGAAAGGGGAGGAGAAGGCTTCCTACAGCTCCCTGAAAGGAGGAGGAAACGGCCTCAAGTTGTGCCAGGGGAGGTTTAAATTGGATATGAGGGAAAATTTCTTCACTGAAAGGGTGGTCAAATATTGGAACAGCTGCCCAGGGCAGCGCTGGAGTCCCCATCCCTGAGAGATTTAAAAGCTGCGTGGATGTGGCACTTGGGGACATGGGTCAGTGGTGGCCTTGGCAGTGCTGGGGGAATGGTTGGATTTGGAAGTTTTTTCCAATCTCAGTGATTCTATGAGGATGCTGGTGAGTGACCTGTGAGCACTGGAAAGCAGATGAGGTGACACAGAGCTGGGGAAGGGCCTGGAGCAGCAGGAGCAGCTGAGGGAGCTGGGAAAGGGGCTCAGCCTGGAGAAAAGGAGGCTCAGGGGGGACCTTGTGGCTCTGCACAACTCCCTGACAGGAGGGGGCAGCCGGGGGGGGTCGGGTTCTGCTCCCAGGGAACAGGGACAGGATGAGAGGGAACGGCCTCAAGTTGTGCCAGGGGAGGTTTAGACTGGACATCAGGAGGAATTTCTCCATGGAAAGGGTGGCCAGGCATTGGAAGGGGCTGCCCAAGGAGGTTTTGGAGTCTCTATCCCTGGAGGTGAAAAGGAATGATTGGATGTGGCACTCAGAGCTCTGGGCTGGTGACAAGGTGGAGATCGGTCACAGGTTGGACTCAGCGATCTTGGAGGTCTTTTCCAACCTAAATAATTCTGTGGTTCATTTAGAGATCCTGTGTGACTCTACGAAAACAGAAAGAAGGCTCTTCTGTGGCTGATTCTGATCTGCAAGGATTTCCTCCTGGAGGAAAGTGTTAAGTGAAGCTTTCGAAAGGGAAAATCTCTCTCTCCCACATAGTGAAGGTCTGGGCAGTATTTATTTGTTTTCACATCAGTCGAGCCTGATGAATGTGACCTGAAAGTGCAGAGAACTGGCAATAAAGTCTGGGGAGAACAAACCCTGTGAGGATTCCTGGCAGTGGGATATGGCCTTAGAAATGTCTAGAAGGACCAGTTCAATACCCTTGTTCAAAGGAAGCGGGGCAGCCAGAGCAGCCAGTTTAATAGGACCTGAATACGAACTATTAAAAATAAACCATCAAGCTAATTATAAATTTAAAGATTTGCTAGGATCAAGCTCCATTGTATCAATTTTGCTGACAGACAGAAAGGGTCTTAGAGAGGAAAAGCCACAGATATAATGTTTGTTTGCTTTGTCTATGATAAACCACAAATAAACCTTATCAAAACTGTCTTGCACGGTATTCCCAAAGCAAACAGGGAGCTGTAACATAAATCCAAAGGCACAGAGGCAAAGCAGTGGGAAAAGCTGAGCCAGGGGAGCTGTAACCCAGCTGCCATCCAGATGGGAGGATGGATGGAGAAAGAGCAGTGGGAAATCTGTCCTGATCCTCTGCTGTGAGGAAAAGCTGAGGGAACTGGGCTTGTTCAGCCTCAAAAAGAGAAGTTTTGGGGTCACCTAAATGTGGCCTTCCAGTACCTGAAGGGAGTCTACAGGAGAGCTGGAGAGGGACTTGGGACAAGGGCTGGAGGGACAGGACACAGGGAATGGCTTCCCACTGCCAGAGGGCAGGGACAGATGGGATATTGGGAAGGAATTCCTGGCTGTGAGGGTGGGGAGGCCCTGGCACAGGGTGCCCAGAGAAGCTGTGGCTGCCCCTGGACCCCTGGAAGTGTCCAAGGCCAGGCTGGACAGGGCTTGGAGCAACCTGGGATAGGGGAAGGTGTCCTTGACCAGCAGTGACCAGAGGGCAAAGAAAGCCAAAGGGATCCGGGGGTGCACCAGGAAGAGCATTCCCAGCAGGTCAGGGAGCGATCCTGCCCCTCTGCTCAGCCCTGTGAGGCACATCTGGGGTGCTGTGTCCAGCTCTGGGCTCCTCAGGACAGCAGGGACATGGAGCTCCTGGAGCAGATCCACCAGATCCTGGAGCATCTCCCTGACGAGGAAAGGCTGAGGGAGCTGGGGCTGTTCAGCCTCAGAGGAGATGCTGAGAGGGGCCCTCAGCCCTGGGTGTCCCTGTCTGCAGGGAGGGCTCAGGGCAGGGCCCAGGCTCTGCTCCGGGGGCCCAGCAATGGCACCAGAGGAACTGGCAGGAACTGATCCCAGCAAGTTCCACCTGGACATGAGGAAGAACTTTCCTGTGCAGTGACCGAGCCCTGAACAGATCCCAGAGAGGCTGTGGAGTCTCCCCCACTGGGGATATTCCAGCCCCATCTGGACACAATCCTGTGCCCTGTGCTCTGGGATGGCCCTGCTGGAGCAGGGAGGTGGCACCAGGTGAGCCACTGTGGTCCCTTCCAACCTGACCCATCCTGGGATTCTGGGCTCAATCCTCCCATTATCAACCTCACTCAAGGTGCTGAGGACACTTGGGACACTTCCAGGTGACTCCGGCTGGGAAACAAGAAGGAGAAACACCAAATATCCAAAATTCAGAACAGCACAATAACATGGAAAGGCACAAGTACTGATTCAGTAAAGGGTAAAAGACAGAATTAACACACCCCCCGAACACAGAATATAAAACTCCTACCTGGCACTTCTACAAAAGGGATATTAAAGAACAAAATATTGCACTTGGATGCAAAATGTAGGCAAGGAGGGTCCAGAGGAAGCTGCCCGAAGAACTCAGTCATATCTTGGGTGCCGTTCTTCAAATAAAACAACTGAGGAGATGCTAAAAAACCCAGAAAATATGAACGACCAAGGGCTTAAGAACGTAACTACAAAAATTATTCCTCTATAGAAGAGCTTTGATTCAGCAACTCGTCAAAGAGGGGTTGCTCCAATCCTCAAATACAGTTTGTGGCAGAAAGGAAAAAAAAAAAAAATTTTCCACACATTTCATAGAAAGGCTGGAAGGAGATGCTGCTCAAGATGCCTCTGTGTGTCCCCCACCCTTCCCTTCCACGACAGCGACATTTGGGGAAACCCAGGGACATCCACACCCGCAATTCCCTGGAATATTCACCTTGCCCGTGCCCCTTATTTCCAATCACACACATCGAGCGCTACTCATCCCCTTCCCCCCGCGCGGGAACAGCCCAAACACAACCGAGACGTGTTTTGAGATATTTATTGGAATTTCAGCAAATCTGCAAACTTTATTTTCATTTTTTATTTTCGTTTTGGTGGCCGATGCGCTCGCCTGTTTTAAAACTTTTTTAATCAGGCGCCGCTCACGCCGCCCTTTTTTATGCGCCGGAGGTCACGAAAGTCCCCCTGCAGGAAGGGAGGCCCCCAAGATGGCGATGCTGGCGGAGCGTGAGTGCCGATCCCGGTGGGGATGCCGCGGGAATGCTGCGGGAATGGGAGCGAACCGGTGCCTCGGGAGCAGTTCCAGACCCTCCCCACAGCCCTGCCTGAGGGGTCCGGGCTGCGCCGCCCCTCCCGATGGGTGCGGGGGGGTCCCAGTGCCGCATAAAGGGGTTCGGGGTGTTCCGCTGCTGGGGAAGGAGGTTTCAGAGTTAAGGAAAGGGGAGTGCAGGGACTTGGAGAGGTGGGATGAGGAGGTTCCTTTGTCCATGAAATGGGGTCTAGGGGTCTCCTGTGTCAGAGGAAGGGGGGGTCTTGGCGTGGGGAGATCCCGGGATGGCTGGGAAAAGGGTTCAGGGGGCCCCCGGTGTGGAAGAACTGGGGAGCCGTGGACTGAGAAGGGCAGGAATGAGAGTCCAGAGGGTCCCAGTGTCGAGGAAAAATGGGCGTCTGGGAAGGGCAAGAATGGAGGTCCAGAGGGTCCCAGTGTTTAGGAAAACAGGGAGTCTTGGAGCTGGGAGACCTGGGCTGGGGCCAGAAACGGGGCTCAGGAGGTTCCCGATGTTGAAGAACGAGGGGTTTCTGGTCTGAGAAAGGCAGGAATGGGGCTACGGGGGATCCCAGGGTCAAGGAAGAGGGGGGCTGGGGCGGAGACCTGGACTGAGGGCGAGAAAAGGCTTCAGGGGTCCCTGGGGTTGAAGAACGGAGGCTGTGGGGGCTGGGAAAGGCAGGAGTGGGCGTCTGCGGGGTCCCAGGGTTAAGGAAAAGATGGGAGAAGTGGGATGGCCGGGAAAGGGGTTCCGGGGGGATATTGGTGCAGGATGAGGGGGAGCAGGAGGATTCTTTGTGGGGTCTGTCGTGTCCCAGGCAGGGCAGGAGCAGCGGGAATGTCCCTTGGACGCCTTTAGAGACAGCTTGTTGTGTCAGCGGCTCGGTGCCATCTCTGGCCGGGTGTTTGAGGGGAGGCACCTCCAGCCCAGGGCTGTTGGGTGCTGGGGACACCCAGGGGATGTGGCAGGGCCGTGTGTTGGTGTTGGGTTTGGTGCTTGGGTCACTCCCGGGACTGCGCTGGAACTGAGCTCAAGCTCTGCCAATCCACGGCTTTTAGAGACCCTCCAGAGGAGGCTTTGGAGGTGGGGAAGGGTCTGGAGGGACTGGGGGCACTGGGTGTGATCAGCTGGAGCAGAGGGGACTGAGGTCAGACCTCACTGGGGGCTGCAGATCCTCCCGAGGGGCAGCTCCAATCTCTGCTCCCTCTGACCAAGGAAAGGGCCCAGGGAACGGCTGGAGCTGTGTCAGGGAGGTTTAGGTTGGATATCAGGGAATGGTTCTTCCCTCAGAGGGTGCTGGACACTGGAACAGCTCCCCAGGGAATGGCCCCAAGGCTGCCAGAGCTCCAGGAGTGTTTGGACAGCGCTCTCAGGGATGCACAGGGTGGGATTGTTGGGAGGAGTTGGACTGGATGATCCTGGTGGGTCCCTTCCAGCTCAGGGTGTTCCATGATTTTATGAATTTTGTTTCAATTTCCTTGATATTGGAAACAAAGAGCTTCACTTTCGCCTCTGAGGTAATTGAGAACTTGAGCTCCCCATTTCTGACAGAACTGCCTGGTGTCAGGACACCCTTAACTGAGAGCTCAGGGTCTGGTGGATTTGTTTGCTGGGCCACAGGAAATATGGACAATACAGACTAATAACAAATGTGTATTCCATTGGGAAATGAAGATGTGAATTAAAGAAAACAAATCTGCATTTGCACATGGAATTTTCTAGGTGTTTTCAGTGTAAACTTTGGTGCTCTTTTTTTTCAGAATTTGTTAATTATTTTAATTGGATGTGTCAATAATAGACTCACTTGGAGTGGAAGGGACCTTAAAGCCCATCCAGTTCCACCCCCTGCTATGGGCAGGGACCCCTCCCACTAGCCCAGGTTGCTCCAAGCCCCGTCCAACCCACACTTGGACACTTCCAGGGTTCCAGGGGCAGCCACAGCTTCTCTGGGCACCCTGTGCCAGGGCCTCCCCACCCTCACAGGGAAGAGTTCCTTCCCAATATCCCATCCATCCCTGCCCTCTGGCAGTGGGAAGTCATTCCCTGTGTCCTGTCCCCCCATCCCTTGTCCCCACTCCCTCTCCAGCTCTCCTGGAGCCCCTTTAGGCACTGGAAGGGGCTCTGAGGTCTCTCTGGATCCTTCTCTTCTCCAGGTGAACACCCCCAGCTCTCCCAGCCTGGCTTCAGAGCCTTGTCCTTCTTGTGCTCCCAGACCATCTCTGGGCACACAGCAGGGATTTGGATGGGAATTCTTCCAATTTATAATTAAAAACTTGCTCCAGGCATAGAATTCGTGTTGGCAAAAGGGATTAGTAATGGATCTTTTTCAGATGTGAGTGAAGAATTTGAGTTGTCCAACCCTGGCACAGCTGCCCAGGGCAGTGCTGGAGTCCCCATCCCTGCAGGGATTTAAAATCCATGTGGATGTGGCGCTTGGGGACATGGGTCAGTGGTGGCCTTGGCAGTGCTGGGGGAATGGTTGGACTCGGTGATCTTAGAGGTATTTTCCAACCTCAGTGATTCTGTGATTCCCTAAGGAAATGAGGATTTTCTCCACTGGATGGTGCTGCTCTCCCAGAGTTCCATCGCTGTCTGTGGCATCACTTTCAGAGCAGCCCAGAAAATTGGTGTTAAATTAGGAGCTGAATCTTGTAGCTGGAAGTTCATACCTGGTTTCCTGTCCCACTCTAAAGACACCAGTGAACAAACATTTCTGATAAATTATTGACTAATTAGTGGATTTTGTTGTTTGTTTGGAAGGGGAAGATGATTTTATGTTTTCTGTAAATGGAATGGAGCTGTTCCTGGCTTTCTTCAGTACTTCTCTAAAGATGAAAGCAAGTTTGTTTGGGGCTTTTTCCTGCATTTAACTCACCCTGTTTAAAAATCAGAGTATGTTATCCTGGCAGAAATACGAGGATTAAATCCACAGTGTTTGAAATACTTGGATTGCAAGTGCTGAGAAAGGGAAGGTCTCTTAATTTCGAGCTTAAGAAATACTTGGGTTTGGTGCCCTTGTGCTTTTGTTACCAACATCCTCCCAGGAGCAAAACACCTCAGGGGCTTCTCCACAGGGAGATATTCAGGAAAAAACATAGAAGTTCATTTTTGAGGTGGTTTAAAGCGCATCAAACAACTCCGTCTGGAAGTTAATTCACCCATTGTCGATAAATCCTGAGATACATGGGGTGGTTTTACAACTGTAGGAATTGCATTGGATTTAATTTCTTGAGATTTGCAAAGTCACCACCTGAGGAACTACTTACAGAGAGTGTAAGAGTATGGAGATACTTAAAATGTTGGATTTATAAAAGGCATTGAACAGTTTTTGGTGGCTGGGTGAGGGAAAGTTGATGTAAATCGAGAGATTTTAGAGGTAGAAATGAAGAAATGAGAGTGAAAAGGAGGGCAGCTGCTTAAGTGGGCAGCATGAACTCTGTTGGAATCATAGAATCTGAATTATTACTGTTGGAAAATCCCTTGGAGATCACTGATCATTCCCCCAGCACTGCCAAGGCCACCACTGACCCATGTCCCCAGGTGCCACATCCACACAGCTTTTAAATCCCTGCAGGGATGGGGACTCCAGCAGTGCCCCAGGGAGCTGTTCCAATGTCTGACCACCTTTTATCATGAAGAGTTTTTTTCCTTCATATCCAATCTAAACCTCCCCCGGCACAGCTTGAGGCCGTTCCCTCTCATCCTGTTCCTGGGAGCAGATCCCAACCCCCCCCAGCTGCCCCTTCCTGTCAGGGAGTTGTGCAGAGCCAGGAGGTCCCTCCTGAGCCTCCTTTTCTCCAGGTTGAGCCCCCTGGTTCTCCATGGGGCAGCAGGGAATCCCAGTTTGTTTGGAAGTTGAAAATCACACACCACAGTGGTGCTTCCCCACCTTTTGTTGGCAGCACGGGCAGGGCTTGGAGGAGGTGCTGCTCTCAAGGCTTCCTGGTGGGAATAATCACAGAATCTCAGGATGGTTTGGGGTGTAAGGGACCTTAAAGATCATCCCATTCCACCCCCTACCATGGGCAGGGACACCTTCCACTAGCCCAGGTTGCTCCAAGCTCTGTCCAACCTGGCCTTGGACATTTCCAGGGATGAGGCAGCCACAGCCTCTGAGGTTAATAAGTTGTTTCCTGTATAGAAAGGCAAAGGTTGGACTCCCCTCACAGCCCTTGGGCATTTAACCCACTGTAAAAGCTGTTCAGGGACTGTTTGGAGCTTCAAAGTTTCGGAAGTTTGTTTAAAAAAAGCCCCCACCTTGAGTTCTGACAGCCTTAGTTCCATAAAAATGAAACAAAACTGGACAAAAAATGAGTCAAACATCCCTGTAATATTCAGTCCCTCTGGCCCAAATCCCAAATCTTGTCTTTTAGGGAACGATGACTTCCTGATTACATTGAAAACACCTCGTTGGATTTGGCTTCTCCCTGCCTTTGTGTGGCCTTGGGTTAACCGGTCATTTTTGATCCAGCATTTCCCATGGTGTTTAATGAAGTTTGTGATCTTCCTGTCTCCCATTCTTTGTTTGTCTTGTTTATTTAGGTTCTCTTCCTGCCTGGGCTTAGGTGCACGCTTCAAGTGACTGGTTAACTGGGCTGGCTTCTCTTCCTTGATTTCAAGGAAGCTGTTCCTGGTGGGAAAGGCAACATGTGGGTCTGGGAGAATGTAATTTCTTTAGGAATCCACATAGGACAAAGGAGCCTTGATTTTCCTTTGGATCACTTAACTCCTGCAGTCTTTTCTGGCAGCTTTTCAGTTTTCCCATAAACCATTTTTGAGAAATCCAAAAGCTGAAATCCCACGGGTTTGTGTTCTGTCATTCCCTTTCTCTGTTCACTTACATTGGGTTTTTGAGTTGGCTTTTGTTAGGAAGGCAAATATTAAAATTTCTGGGTTCTGGTTAAATGGAAGTCTGGAGAATGGATTTTGTCCAGAACTGGGAAAGCTGCATCATAATCTCCTCCTCTGTAGATTCCATGTTGAAGCCAGATGTAAAACAAAATTGAAATAAATATGGAATTTGCAGTTAAATGGTAATCCTTAAAGCCTTCCCTGAATTGCAGCCCGTCCTGAGGGACAGCAACTTCCGTAGCAATTCTGCCTTGGCATCTTCCCATTAATAATTAATATTTTCACTGGGCTTTTATTGTTGTTGTGGTGGTTTTTGTTTAGTAAATTTAACCCCCAAAATATGGTGAGTCTGGCATAAGTTCTGGAGTGGTTTTTTTTGCAATGAAGAGCTTTGGTTGAACTGATCCAATACCAAGAACTCTCTGGGAATGCCAGTAGAGCCTGTTTGAATTTTCCTTTCCTGCTGCAGCCCGGAGAAAGCAGAAGTGGTCTGTGGATCCACGGAACAGCGCCTGGAGCAACGATGACTCCAAATTTGGCCAGAAGATGCTGGAAAAGATGGGCTGGTCCAAAGGAAAGGTAGGATCTAAAGGAGAATTGTGTAGCTGAAGGATTTAAAACTGCCATAAATCAAACTCTCATTTGATTTATTCTCCTAAGTGCACAGAGGATTTGAGCAGTGACAGATTTCTACACTTAGTTTCAAAATCTTGTTTGTGCCTCTCCTGCTTTCCAGTTTCTCTCCATTCTTTGACAATCTAAATTCCCAAGTGAGAGCAGGAGTTGGAACATTAAATCAGGTTAAAGGTTTTAAGCTCCCCTTAAACCCTCAATTCTCTCCCTGCTTTTGGTGCTCTTTAAAGCAACTCCAGGACCTGCTTTAATCTTCCACCTGGCTTTGATCGTTTTTTTCTGCTCTGTTCCTTGAACCCCCAAAATGCTGTATCCTGTGAGCTGTGCCCCTTCCCAGCTCCAGCCAGGACCTGTGACTGGTTTCTGGCACTAATAACAACCTCCAGGTCAGCACAGACACCTGCAAGCTGCAGGTTTAATTCCACAGAGGTGCCTCAGCAAAGCTGATATTTGGGGCTGCACATCAGAGTATTTAATAATAAGAATCCCCACAAACCCCCACTTTAATTCTCCTTCTAGATTTCCTCTTCCACACTTTTCTTAAAAAGAATAAAATTAGGATGATTCTCAATTCTGTGAATACTTTAAAGCCTATTTTTGGATTTAAACTGTTGCCTCAGTTGTCTCACAACGTTTCCCACTCGAGCTACTGGATCTTCCTTGCCAGCAGTTGCACAAAAAGGGTTCATGTCTCCATTTCACTACAAACTTGGACAAATGAAACTTTTCCTTGATCAAATTAAGGGGCAAAGGCCCATCTGGGCAGGGAAATGAAGCTGCTAACACCAGTCCTGTTGCTGGTTGTGTTGGAACTGGGTCAGGGCAGGATGTGTGGCTGAGTGTCCTGCTTGCTTCCATACTTTTTGGTCAGCAGAAGTTTGAAGGCAAATTTTCCACCCCACTGACCAGAAAAACTCTACTTTGGTTGTCCAAACATGCCTCATCCCTTCAAATATTAGATATCCCAGGATGTGTCTGCAGGGCTTCTCTGCACTGCAGCACCACATAAATGTTTATTAATTCTAACACACTTGGATGATGATTTGTGACAGACAAGGCAAAAAGCAGGTCAATACCAGGAACAAAGTTTTAAACCAAAAGCTTTGCCTTTTAATTTTTTAGCCTTGATCATACAGTTAAGAAAGATAACCCTGAATATTGCTTCATATTAAACAGCCCCAAAGTCATTTGCTGCAATATTTTCATACAATTATGAGCATGAATGAGGTGGAAGAAGTTGTGAATGTCCTGCTGGCTCCAGTCTGCTTCCCCCCTGCCCCTCCCGTATGAATTTGTTCTGGATTTTGTTTTCCATGTGGATCTGCCTTATTCCCATTACCCTTCCCAGTGACAGAGGGATTTTTGGGGAGAGGCATGTGTCTTGTTTGAAAGCTGGGCTTGCTTAGGATTGTCAGGTGGCTTCCTGATTAATCACCCAACTGCTTCATGTTGTTGCTATTTTAGTGTTTATAATGCTTTGCTGGAGGCTGAAGTAGTGAATTTAAAAACCTTTGTGTGTTGTGTGGTAATGCCTGTGAATGAATTCAGCTGCAAGCAGGCAAATTAACAGGAAGTTGTGATTTCTTGCTGTATTTCTTTGTGAACTATCTGATAATCCAAAAGCTCTGATTGCTGCTGTAAAATCCTTACATTTTTACCCTCAAATCCTCCTTAGGGTCTTGGGGCTCAGGAACAAGGAAATCCAGAACACATCAGGGTTAAGGTGAAAAACGATGTGCTGGGATTAGGAGCTACCATCAATCACGAGGTGAGCACTAGACCCAGGGCAGGGAGTGGATCCCATTGCAGCAGTAGCACAATTATTTGAGTGGAATATTAGTGAAATCTGTTGTCACAGCTGGTGGTAGCACGGACCAAACAGGATTGTTTAGGACTTTCCAACACAACCCTGATAATTTAATTTCACTTTGGGGTGACTGTAGGAGCTGTGGTTGGTTTTACCACCTGTGAAGCTTCCCAGGGTCCCTCCCACCAACAGGGACTGGATAAATCCAATTAATTTACTTCTAAGAGTCTTAATACCTGGTTTAGTAAAACTTGTGTTAGTTCTGAAGACTTCTGCCTTGTGTTCATGTGGGTGATATTTACAGGACAACTGGATTGCTCATCAGGATGACTTCAACCAGCTTCTGGCTGAGCTGAATAACTGCCATGGACAGGGTGAAACAGGTAGGTTCATGCTTGGCTCAATCAGATGCTGGAAGCTCAGCAGAGTTTCCATTCTGTGTCTTACAAGAGTTCCTGAGGCCCAGTTTGGGCTACAAATAAGGTTAACAACTCCCTCTTCTTCCCCAAAATTACTGGGAGCCAAAGGATGTGTTGCCATTCACGACCATGGATTTGTAGATCTCAGTGGGTCAGTTTTGCTCTCAGGACTCAAAGAAAGGCTTTTTGTTGAGGAAAGAAAACATAAAATATGGAACTTGTTTATTTTATCCCGGATCACAATATTTGGGACACTTTTCCTGGGCTGTACCTACAGGAAGATTTACTTCTTTACGAAGCACCCAGAATCTGTCTGAAAGCTCACAACAATCACTCAGCACTTCAGTGCTTTGCCTTCCTTTTGCTAATGAACTGTCACACTTGGCTTCCATGCTCCAGTGGCTTCTTAAATACCTCCTTTTCCTGTCCTTGGAGAGCTGCTCTGTAGCTTTTGCCTCAGAGTTCTGCATTTCTGCTTTGAGTGTGGTACAAAGTGGTTTTTGTAGCCCTGGTGTTGAGCACACGAGTGGGGAAACTTTCCCAAAAGGGCTATTTTTAAAGTCTTCTATTTTTGAAAAGTTTCTTACAAGCTGACCTTGCTTTGTGAAAATGAAGTTAGGAAGTTTTGGTGGTTGTGAGCTTAGAGAAAGAATTGGTTTGTCACATGATTTCTCATCTCTCCTTTAGTTAAACTCGTGTTTAAACTCTGATTTTGTATCTCAACACTTCTCTGGAGTGTTGTTAAACCAAGGGCTCCTGTTTGGACACAGCCTGTCCTTGTGCTGCTGGGGCAGCATTACCAGCTTAGTGAATTTAGCAACTCTTCATCCACTCATTCTTAACCTTTGAGCACTGAAGGTTTTCTAGGAGAAAAAATTTAGAAAGAAGAGGAGGAAAATCAGTTAGCAAGGAAGTTTTCTAATCGCGGAGAACTAGGATTAAAATTCTGAGCCTGATGCCTCAAAACCCCTTTTTTAACTTGCTCTGCAAGTTGTCCTTGTGGAATCATGAGGACACCCAGGACTCGGTGCTGTCACTCAGCTCCTCGAGAGGTAGGAGAGCATTTCATGGGGAAATTCCAAAAGTTCCTGTCTACCTTTAGAACTAAATCCTACCCAAGTTGCAACTTGAGCCCTGGGAAGATCAGGGAGGTGTAACTGGTGGGAAGCCTGCAGACTGATGAGCAGAGAGCTGAAATGACTTGCCCAGGGCCACGGTGAGTCAGCAGAGGCAGGTTCAGGGAGCAAGGCTTGGCCCTCAGCTCTGCACTCTTCCCTGGTCATGCAAAGTGACCCTTGAAAACTCCTCATTTCTCCCTGTTTTCACTCAGTTCTTTTGGTCCTTTTAGGAGCTGAGACAAGTTTTCAGTCATTGAGAACAAATTTGGGTGCACCTTGAAAATTCCAGGTCAGAGTCACATTTGGTGATTTACAGAAAGGCATCGCTCCGAAACTTGGATTTTTGGCAATTGTTGAAGCTGGCAGAACTCATCCAGAAAAAACTCTGCCTGCAGCTGTGCTGCAGGAACAAATGTTACATTACTGGCCATCCTCCGGTTTCAAACTGCATTAAAAGTCAGCTGAAAAACTTCATTGTTCTTAAAGAACTGGTGCAGTTGCCAGAGCTTGATTGAAATTAGAGATCGGAAAGGAAGGGACCCATGGGGGTTGATGCCAACATTCAGATGCCCTCAGTATCTGTAGTTTTAGCTGTCTTTTCCTTTTTTTTCCTAGCTGAGCACCCAGGGAGGGCAGGTTTAGATTAGATTAAGTGTTAGGAAGAAATTAATCTACTGGTGGTGAGGCCCTGGCACAGGTTGCCCAGAGAAGCTGTGGCTGCCCCATCCCTGGAAGTGTCCAAGGCCAGGTTGGACTGGTTGCTTGGAGCAACCTGGGATAGTGGAAGGGTTTGGGACTACGTGGTCTTTTCCCACCCAAACCATTCTATAATTCCTGGCTGTTTTGCTGGGATCCTCAGTGATGGTGACTGTCCCTTTCCCATTGATAAAATGTGGCAACAACACCCTGCCTGTGCTTTGGCACATCCTCCTCGATCAGATTTGCTGCAGAAATGCCACTCTGGTGGCTTTATTGCCCTGACTGAAGTTCTTTGAAAAGCACATTGATATTCCTGCAGCGCTCGCTCAGTTTGTCAGAGGATTTTCCAGTCCCTGGAAGACACAGGGATGTATTTCCCTGCCCACTGCACTGCCAGCATGTTCCGTAGTGAAATTCCTCCCTGCAGGCACGAGGCGGTGCTGCTGCCCCTTTCCCTGTAGGAATAATGTGGAGGAGGAAGCTCTGTGGAAACCCTTTGCTGTGTAATGCTCCTTTTGCTACCAGGAGATTGGAAACGGGGCTCAAAGTGCTGCATCTCTGTCAGGATATTTTAGTTGTGATCCTTGCTTTCCCCACAGACGCTGTTATTGACGATTTTTTTGTTAAAAACTGATTTGCCGGTCCTTTCTCTTCCCATTATAGCTTAATGTGTAAACGAGAGAATGGATCTCAGCCTGCTGGCCCTCAGCTCTCCCACTGCAGGCTGAGGATTTCACTTTTAGCTCAGGGATTCTGTCATCAGGTGGCACTGCCTATCAAACAGGGAAGTGCTGGAATTCCAGTGTCAGAAAAGCTTGGGCTGCAGACCTTGCCAGGGTGGGATCATATAAAAAAAGTGACTCAACTTGGCCCTCGGGGTATGGGTTGATTTCCCTACCCATCCCACTGGGAGGAAAAAACCATCTCACCAGAGTAACCTTCTCTGGAGTTACTGAGGAGAGACTCCTGTGGTGCCTCTTTTCAGGACTAGTAAGACAGTAATTAACTGTACAACAGGTTAATTCTTTCTGGCAATATTTTGTAAATTAACAGGCTCTGTGGCTGTAAAGAGAACATTTGTACCCCTAAAATAACCTGCCACAGCCAGGAACGTGACCTCTGTGCTGTTAAATAGTGATGTTAATCCTTCACGTGGCTTTAACCTGCCCACAGTCTCCCAAAGCACTCCTGAGTGACTGTGGGACTGAGCCAGCCCCGGAGACCATTCCCAGAGGACAGTTTAGATGCAGTCCTTCTTCTGGAAGCCTGGAAAATGAGATAATAGGGATGTGGCAATTTGTTCTAGCTGGCCTCAGGGACAGAAAAGCTTTGTCACCATTCGGTTTCCTTACACAGATGTATCAGTTTATGTCCAAATAAAGGTTTTATGTAGGGTTAGAAATGAAAATCCTGTGGGGTTTTTTTTTCTCCTGTTTTTCTTTTTGCTCACTCAGGTTCAGTATTTTATTTACTACTATTTTTTACGTAATTCTCAGAATCTGGTTCTGGAGATACTCTATAAAAACAGCATTATTATTATTTTCTAACCACAGAGATGGATTTGCCTTTGACCTGGGGTACCTGTATCTGCCTTTTCAAATGACATTGGATTGGAAATGGGAAAGGAAGGGGCGAAAAAAAATCAAGCATTAACATATTTCAGATAAAACTTAGAGCACTTCCTTCAATAATATTTTTTGATATGTTGTTGACTGAATTTTGAGAGAGAAAGTTGAAAACACTGATGTTTGAATTTCGTGATTAAAGTGCCTCTAACAGAGCTGGAACCTGTTTGCTTGGGGTTTGTTTTTTCTTCAGAGTCCTCAGTGAAAAAGCAGAAAAAGACATTCAGCCTCGAAGAAAAATCCAAATCTTCCAAGAAACGTGTCCATTATATGAAGTTTGCCAAAGGTAAGAGGAGTTTTGTTGTTTCATAAGCCCTGGCCAAAATTAGAACAAACCCTGCTCAAGGCAATCTGTTGCCTTCTGGACTCTAAATTAGGCAAGTAAAACCTGGGTTTAGAAACACCCCCTGCAGTAACTTGCATAAAGCTCTAATGCGCTGTTCCTCTTTATTTTGGGCAATTTTGGATGGCCTTAGGCTGATGTGGGGAATAAAACAATCCCTAAGTGAAGGAGCTGAAGAAAGGAGCAGCGAATATTCCGAGCTCGGGGTGCGGGCAGGGATGGGAGCAGGAGGCAAAGGTGAGGTGGGAGTGACTGAGGAGGCATCTGCGTGGCTCTAACCCCTGCAATCCCCAGTAACCCCTGCTCAGAGATCATGTGGATGAGATCAGGGATCAGATTAAACCTGCATGAAGGAAGAGGAAAGCGCTCTTACATCGATCAGGTACTTTCTGGGATAAATTAGGGCAGTGCTTGGTGGCCAGAAAAACTCTACCAACAACTTGTGGAGTTTAGTAATTGCTTTCTTTTCTTAGAGTGATGACATTATTTGAGTCAGGCCAGGTTCTGCCCCTTGACAGTTGTTCAGTCCTGTCCCTGTTGCTCTGTTCCCCTTTCACAAGGTATGTGTGCCTGTTTTCAGGGCATGGATAGGATCAGTTCCCACTAATGGCTGATTTATTAAACTGAAAGCTCTGTGTAATGTATTCTAACAGCAAATGCCTCTGCTAAAACAGAGCTAATTGATATCTGAATGGAGGCCAAATTTTCATATCGGGGTTTGGGATTTTTAGTGGACTAATTCACCCTTTAAGTCCAAGCTGTTAACATGAGCCTGCCACTTCATGACATTAAACAATTAAATTGGTTCAGGGCTTGCAAGTACAATGGCCTGCTTGAGGTAGTAGCAAAGAGGACTTACTTTGATTTGGATTTAACCTTTTATTAAATATAGAGGAAGAAAAGAAGTAAAGCATGAGAAATACAGCTCAAGGCTTTCAAATTCCCTATATCCCTGATTTGTTTGGTCACGTTTCCACAAGGCAGCTCCTCATTTGCTTGTACCCTCTGTGGCCTGACACAGGGAAGTTGTCCTTTTTCAGAGAAAGAGGAAAAGTTATTTGAGAAAGGCTCATGCTGTCGTGGCCCTTGTTGTTAAAGTCCAGTCCTGCTTCCTTTCAGACTAAACAAGACAAGCTCACACAAAAGCGGGAGAAGGGAACAGCGACGGCACCAAATGCAGCTTCCGCTCCCGGGGCTGGTTTGGAGCCTCGCTGCTGGAGGAACAGCCACCCCTGGATCTGGGAAATACACCCCAACCTCAGATTAAAACACTGATTTCAGCTGCTTTTCTAGTAGCTGCTCCCCTGTGATGCTGCAAGAGATTTGGGCTGTCAGCCGAGTTGGTTTTCTGAGAGGGAAGGAATGGGGGATACATCCAGGGAAAGGAAGCGTAGCCTATAAATGGGAGCAGGAGCACATTCCAAGCCTTGGCCAAGATAAAGCTGAAAAGAGACCCAATCTCATCCAGCTTGCTTGCACAAAGCCACTTAGAGGCTGTGCAGGGAGGCAGCAGGAAGCTGGGGAACACTTGCTCTTCTAGGCTGATGAGTCTCTTTACCCTCTGGGGGCAGTTAAGGATCCCAAGAAAAAGAAACAGGTTGAATAGTCAGATTTGGGGAGGTTTTTTTGTTTTGGGTTTTTTTGGCCATTATGAGATTCATTTTGAGGTCAGTGATTTTGGAATCAGAAAATCAGGTGATTTAAGACCCCAGCAGACTCTTAGCAAATTGACCTGTCTGGGCTAATTTTGTTTCTTTTCCAAAAGAATTTTCTGACAGAAGCAGTGGACAACTCAACAAATTCTGCACCGTGGAATTGGCTAAAGCTTTGCCTGTATCTCTGAGTCTCACATCACACCCTCCTGCTTCCCCCTCCCTGCTCCAGGTCTGATATCCAGCTCGCCACACAACAATCAAATGGGAATAATGCAACTCCTGGAAGTCTTTGCTTCACCCTTGGAGTGGTTTTGAGTTGGAATAATCCATTGTGTGGCAGAGGTGGAGGTTTTGCTTTTCAAAAGCAACATCAGAAATTGAAGAAAAGCCTCCACAGAGTAAAAATGGATTTTTCTTTTCATTGTGTGGAAGAGCTGTAACTCCCTAATTCTGTCAGAAATGGGGAATCCTCTTGAGAATCCAAAGATCCCAGTGCATACACACATTACCTCCTGTGTACTGTCATCCAGTGGCTTTAGCATAGAACCACAGCATGGTTTGAGTTGGAAAGAACCTTAAAGCTCATCTCATCCCACCCCCTGCCATGGGCAGGGACACCTTCCACTAGCCCAGGTTGCTCCAAGCCTCGTCCAACCTGGACTTCCTGATTTTTGTTCACCTCCAAGAGCAATTCCTCTCTGTCTGTGGGTCACTGTGTTGCCAAAATGCATCCTCAGATGTGAAGGTTTGGGGTTCTTTTCCTCTCTTTACCCCTTCCAGGTAAGGATCTCTCGTCACGCACTGAACAGGACCTGTCCTGCATTTTTGGGAGAAGGCAGAAGAGTGCCAAGACCCAGGTAAACAAGAATCTTCTCCTTTCTCTTGTTTCCTTGTTTATTATCCCTTAAACAAAATATTCAAATGTCTTCTGCCAATGTGTTTTTTCTCCTTGAAGGGCTGTGCTTGAACTGTGAGGAAGTAAGAGTAAATTTAATCCCTGGTTTTGTGGATTATTGTGATGTAACTTCTTTGGAGTTGGGGAACTCCAGTATTTTAATTTTAGGAAATGTACATCACAAAGAAGAATTTTGCTTGACCTGGTTGGACTTGATGCTCTAAGAGGTCTTTTCCAACCTAAACGATTCTGTGAAAGAGCCATAAATATCCAAAATAAAATTGGACATTCCATGACAACAGGGCAATCTCCCCAAACTGCCCTCATTTTCACAAAAATTGGGAAAGACTGAGCAGCTGCAAAAGATTCAGAGGCGGCCTGAACAGTGATAAATACTTGATGAGAAGACCTTTCCCCTGACTTTGTGTAATGAGATCAAAGTTTGGACCAGCTTTTATTTTATTTATGTGTTCATTAGCATTTTGCTCTTGCAGAGCACAGTTGTGCTCTATCAGTGGATAAAATAACTGTGACATGACCAACATATCCAGGAAAATTCTTTGGAAAAAAATAACACCTGGAAAAGCACAAATGAATGTGTTGCAGGAATTGCCCTGTCAGTTCCAAGTTCTTGGAAATCTCTTGTTTTAAGGGAAAAATGGGGCTTGAGTTGAGTGGAAATTGAGTGGAAATTTCTGTAGTGTTTGACACCTTGCTCTTGGTGCTCTTGGAAATTGTTGTGGAACTTCACTGCAGGTCACTGGGAGCTGAAATAAGGATTTGGGAACTTGCAGTCTGTGAGAACTGTTGGAGCTTTCAAATCCTGTGGGTAAACTTGGGCCAGGGAGCCTTGTTGGTTCTGATCACCTAAACGTGCCATGGATCTGCTCCTTGGCTCCCTTGCTTGTCAGATCAATGGGAAGCAGGACAAACTGGGATTTAAAGCAACTCAGCACTGCTGGGGTTGAGGGAGCAGATTTTACCCACTCATGAGTTGTCTCAAGTAGTTGGTCTTGTTTTCTCTGTGTGTTCTGCATCTTTTGAAATTCAGGGTTGGAAAGTTGCTTCTTCCGGGACTTTTTCCTGCAGAGCTTTTGCTCTTTTGTGGATAAACACTGCAGGTCACATGGATTTTATGAAGGGTGTCTAAGTTTGTACATGTTTTTGCCAGCCCCTCGACAGATGCAATGGTTGCCTGATGGCTACTGTGCAGATTTCCTGAAATGGTTCAAGCTTTTGGCAGCAAAGTCACAGACTGTTCCCTCCTAAGCACCCAAATTTCCCCATGCAAATCCAGGCAGGAGAGAACAGAATTTGGAGCTGCTGTCGTCTTCTGGCTGCTGCTGAGCAGCCAAAGGGAGAGGAAGCCAGAGGCAGCACAATTGCTTCCCCCAGCTCCCCCTTCTCCTTCTCTTCATGGATCAGAGATCTGTGGAGTTTGCACAGAACAAAAGTGCATTGCTTGGGCCCTCCAGCTCTGAGCAATTGCATTTCACTGCACCCACGAACTCTTACGATCCCTTTCCATCATGTTCCAGAGCCTGGTCCTTAAGGTGGCACAAAGGGAAGTGCCCTGTGAGGCCTGGCAGGAACTCTCTGTGTTTGCTTTCTGGTTTGAAATCCCCAAGCTCTGGGCATTTCCCTGCTGTGGCACAGAGCTCACTGCAGGAACAGGAAAATGCTGCCATTCTCCTGGAAGTGAGTTGTTCCTGTGTGGAGATGATGTAGGAAGAGCCCTGGTGCCCAGCCGAGCCCTGGGTTTACTTCTAGATGGTGGTAGGCTCCAGTTTCCTTCTAATTTCAGCTCCTACAACCCTGGGCTGGTTTCCCTGGTCACAGGATAAGGACTTCCACACTTCCAGAGGAGCCAGAACTGCTCCAATCAATGGATCTGATTGCAATTCCCAGCTGTGGTTCCAATGGAGATGATACATGGAAGTACCCCTGTTGACCCGGAATAGCTGGAGCGGTGGCCCACAGGAATCTCATGGATTTAACAAGACCAAGTGCTGGTGCTGCATCTGGGTTGGAGCAGCCCCTGGGATCAGTCCAGGCTGGGGATGAGCAGATGGAGCAGCCCTGGGAGAAGGACTTGGGGGTGCTGGTGGGTGAGAGCTGGACATGACCCAGCCCAGAAACCCCCCATGGGCAGCAGGGAATGGGTGAATTCTGCACAAGGAGAGCATGGAGCTGCTGGAGCGAGTCCAGAGCAGGCATCAGGATAATCAGAGGGATCGAACAGCTCTGCTGGGAGGAAAGGCTGAGGGAACTGGAATTGTTCAGCCTGGAAAAGAGCAGCTTGGGGGTGACCTAATTGTGGCCTCCCAGTACCTGAAAGGAGCTACAAGAAAGATGGAGAGACACCATTTACGAGGTCCTGGAGGGACAGGACAAGGGGGAATGGCTTCAAACTGACAGAAAACAGAGTTAGATGGGATATTGGGAAGAAATTCTTCCCTGTGAGGGTGGTGGGGCCCTGGCCCAGGGTGCCCAGAGAAGCTGTGGCTGCCCCTGGATCCCTGGAAGTGTCCAAGGCCAGGTTGGATGAGGCTTGGAGCAACCTGGGCTAGTGGAAGGTGTCCCTGCCCATGGCAGGGGGTGGATCTGGGTGATCTCTAAGGTCCCTTCCAACCCAGGCCATTCCATGATTTTATAGCTTGAAGTCCTGTCTCTGAGGCTCTTCCTGAGGTATCATCTCCCTCATCTGTTCTCAGAGGTGCAGTTTGAGGAGCATTCAGCACACATTTGTTGTGCACTGAATGACCTACCAGCCCCCAGCAGAGCTCCCATGCCACTCTTGATCTTTTGACAAAGCTTTTCCGCTTAATTCTTTTTCCCCTTATTTCTATTTTTTTTCAGTCTGGGATCAGAAAAACTTGGGTGTAACTTCATGGGAAGATGCAGGAACTGCTTTTCATAGAATCACAGAATTGCTGAGATTGGAGGAGACCTGGAGGTCTCCAGAGGAGTCACCCTGCTCAGGTTCAGCTATGGCAATTTCTTCAGGAGTTTGTCCAGAGTTTTGATTATCAGCCTTCCTTAAAGCCTCCAGTTTAAACCTGTGACAAAATTTCAGTGGGTGGGTAAAAGAGGAGGAGAAAAGCAGAAGAGATCACAGAATGCTGGAATTGTTAAAGTTGGAAATGACCTTTACAATCCTCAACTCCGAGCCTGTTCACCACTAAACTATGTCCTCAGGCACTATATCCACATGTTTCTTGCACTTTCAGGGATGGTGACTCCTCCACTTCCCTGAGCAGCCTGTTCCAGTGCCAGACCACCCTTTCCATGAAGGAATTTTTCCTAAATCCAATCTAAACCTCCCCACTGTTGCACTAGGTCTGGCTGGTTGGCTGGTGTCACACCAAACTGCCTTTAGAGGTTAGGAAAAGGGAGGAAAAAAGCAAAACACAGGGAATTCTGTCTGGGCTTATGGTCCAAGGGGAGTCAGTGGGAGGACTCAAGGCTCAGTGATGGTCTCTGGACCAGCAAGATAATCCTGGCTCTTCTCAAGTGCTTGTTAAAAATCTGTCACCCCTGAACTGCCGCAGTGATAAACAGGGCCTCAGCAAATCAGATGTGTCACTGTTCCACTTAGTCCTGTCCACTCTTTTCCAGTGTGGTCATTAGCAATCATTTTATGATCTTGACCTGTGCAGGAGCCTTTGGCAGGAGATGTTCTGTGTGAGCTTAATCTGAGCTGTTTTATCTGTGGGGCTGATCTCAGACTCACTTTTTAGCTGTCTCAGTGGCCAAGGACTGATCTGGTAATGGATCCTTCCTCTTGTTTCACACCAGCTCTGCAGCAGTGAGTGGGGATTGTTGAAACTTGGATTATCTACCTTATCAAAGGAAGAGGGAGTTGGCCAGAGGATTGTAAAGATTGCAAAAGAGGGGAATTGCAAAGGATGTGGAAGGAAATGCTGTTTGCCCCTGAGGGTCAAAGAAAGGAGTTTCTCTAGAAGTAATAAAACTACAATACTGTTGTTTTGATGGTTCTGGGATATGTGTTACTAATCAGAGGCACTTGCAGCCTTTAATTCTCTCTCTGAATGTTCAACATAACCATCCATTTTTTTAATTATTTTTGATAAATCATGTGTCCAACTCAAACCTCCTTAATAAACTACACAGGGACCTTTGTTTAAAACAAACAAACCAAAAAATACAAGTCAAAAAAACGAGGTGGGGAAGAAAACAATGGCTGGGCTTCAGAGTGGACCTAAATTGAAAACGTCTGCAGTTTTTCCCAGGGAGAACAAGTGATCGAAAATATTGAATTGTAATTATGATGCTCTCTGGAGACCTGCAGTGGGGACTTGTTTTGCAGGGTGAGATCTGCCAGACTTGTTTTTTGCCCCCACTTTCCCTGTGATTTTCTCACTTGCTTAGGAACACTGGGAGCTGGGGAGACAGAAAAACAAATTCCATTAGTTCCTATCTGGTTGAACTTCCTGGAACCCCCACTATTTTTTTTGCTTCTCAGAATTTCCTTCCTCCATCCAGCTGTGTTTCCTGATGAAGCCTTATCACTGGAGAAAATGCTCCTGAGTGAGGCTGAGGATTTGGGAATGAGTTGCAGACGGTCCCAACTTGGTTGCTGAACAACATGATTCTGGCACTGATTTCCCTCTGGGGGCTGGGGGGAGCAGCTCTGATTTGCTCAAACCCTGTTGAAGATGCATAATAAAAACCCGAGTGTTTTGCATCCACCTCACATCCATGGCTTGGGCCGTTCCATGAGTAATCTGCTTCCTCCAAATTTGTGTAACTTGGATGTAAAACCTGCATAAGTTCCCTTAAGCCTCCCAGTCCAAGTCGCTCGAAAGTCCCGGGCTCTCAGTGATTTCTTCCTTGTTAGGCATTGGAAATGGAACTGTCCACCCCTGGTGCTTTTTCACTTTTTTTTTTTTTTTGATGTTTTTTAATCAGGAAATTGTCTTCTGACACATTTTGCAGAACTTCCTCAACTGACTTATATTTCCCAGCACTTATCAGAAAAGCATGTTGGCTAATCTTAAGGGACATAGCTGAAAATCCATTAAAGTCTGGCTCTGCCATGGGCTCCCTGAAGTTGTGGGTTAGCTGATATCATTCCCTGCACCTCAGCTTTCTCTCTCCAAAATACCAATCATGATGTTGGTGTTTGTGGGGTTTCACAATTGTGACTTTTAGGCAAGTTGCAAGTTTAATCTTAGGGTGGTTTTTTTTTACCTTTGACCAAATTTGTTGCAGGGTTAGCACATAAATTAATTTGCTGCTCCCTTTTTTGGCAATGCCAGGGAAGAAAAAAAAAAACCTGCAAAAGAGAAAAATGAGTTACAAATTAACACAGATTTTTCACTGTTCTGCTTTGGAGACCACAGTTAGCATGAGGTATTTGGGATCGAGAAGCAGAAGAGAGAGAAAAAAAAAAAAACAACATCAAAAACCTGGAGAGAGTCCAAAAAGATTTAGTAAAATGGGAGACGGGGTTAGAGGGCATGTCCTAGAAGGAGAGAGTGGAGGAACTGGATACGTTCATCTCAGAAAAGAGGCAGAAAAAAGATGACCTCTCTGCCTATAAATATCTGGGGGTCGCGGGGAGGGAGGAGCAGCGGAAGGGAAGGGACAGCAATCAGAGCAGGCAAAAGCCAGGAATGGGACTGGGGGCTGAGAACTTCAATTAGAAAGAGGAAGACACAGACTTACTCTTCAGCAGGCTTCCTCACAGTGATGTCAGCAGGGCACTGGAGGACTCTCCTGAGGGAAATCCCAGCTCCTCACTTTTACACTCCTTGGGATGGGCAGAGAGGTGATGCCTTAAGAGGCCTCCCAGACACAGAGACTAGACAGAATAAGGGAATAAAGGCCGGTATTTATTTGAAAGGCCTTCAAAGGTACCCCCTGGGGAGCCAGAGGCTGCTGCCAAGATTGGGGAGCCAGAGGCTGCTGCCAAGATGGACCCCAAGATGGACGACAGGTCATGAGTTCCTCACACTGTTATAGGTTTGGTTCATTTGCATATCAGGGTTAATTCTCCAATTAAAGCTTCAGTTTAATGATGTAATTTCCCTAAGCTTGCCCCCCCCTTTTAGAGTCTTTGGTTTACACATTTTGGGCCTAGGACGGTCTGGGTGTCCTTGGAGAGCAGGCCTGGAGAGGCTTTGCTATGTCTGACCAGCACGAGAGAGCAGAAATGAACAGGACACAAGAAACCTCAGAGTTACACACTAAGCAGTACAGGATTTGAAAAATATAAAAGTCAAAACCTAAGGCATTAGAGGGATCAGTTTCAGTCAAACGTCTCTAAAAAGGCATTCTGTGAGCGGCTCCAGTTCTGAAGTTGGATTCCTGTGGTTGTGTTGTGCTTGGATTCTGTGTGGCTAAAGGAGATGAGCTCATGCTGGAATCCCTGATCCATATCCATGGAGCTGTTGGATCCTTCCCTGTCCGGTCATGAAATATTTTGGAGTCTTAATATCTTTGAAATCTCTGCTGCTTTGACCAGTGTGTTTTTCTTGCTTCAGAATTTTAGTCTCAAGTGGTAGGACAAGGGGTGATGGTCTTGACATGAGGCAGGGGAGGTTCAGATGAGATATGAAGAAAAAACTGTTCCCTGTGGGGGTGGTGAGGCCCTGGCCCAGGGTGCCCAGAGAAGCTGTGGCTGCCCCTGGATCCCTGGAAGTGTCCAAGGCCAGGCTGGATGGGGTTTGGAGCAACCTGGGATAGTGGAAGTTGTCCCTGCCCATGGAAAAGAGTGGAATGGGATGAGCTTTAAGGTCCCTTCTAACCCAAACCATTCTGTGATTTCTATGATTTTTTTCAAGGGCTTTTTCTAGCCTCTGTAATACTGAAGGAACTTCTTTGGCCTCTCCAGTTCTGCTCTGCACCCCAGCATGGGCTCTCACATTTAGAAGGGTCAAAAAGAAGAGAAAAAACCAACCCGAAGCCAAGATTCTGCCAGCAGTGAGCAGTGCAAGGCCTTTGCCTGTGCCAGAGGAGCAGTCAGGGCAGGCTGGTGACACAAAGTCACAAGGAGCACAGCAGGGCTGTACAGCTGAAGGGCTAAAGCACAGAACCACAGAGTGGTGTGGGTTGGAAGGGACCTTAAAACTCACCCAGTTCCAGCCCCTGGTACAGGCAGAGCAAATCTGGCAGCACAGACCCGTGGAAAGTGGATCTAAAGCCCTGCTGCTTTGAGCTGGTAACTTGCAACATCCTGCATAGCAAGTCAGAAAATGAATTAGGCTCAAGGCGTTCATTTGGGCCATATTTTTAATATTTCTCCATGCAGAGGAGATAGTTTCAGGAACACTAGGAAGAATTCCTTTACCCAGCATTCTGTCCTAGTTGTGCTTTTGATAAAAAGGTGGAAGAGCAAAGTATTGATGTTTTGTTGCCTATTCTATAAGCACCTTGTTAATCAACTGGAGGATAAATTATTGCTGTTCAGATATCAGGAGAGAGGGAGAGGAGGAGATACCTCCCAATCTGGAAGAAAAGATGCTTTTTCTTCCTCTCTTCATTGGAGAAGAGTCTTGCCTCCACATTTGTTCCTTGGGGGGGTTGTTAAGGAGCAGAAACAAAACTGGGGGGAGCTACTTTTGATTTATCTTCTCTCCTTCCCTTTTGGTCACTTCCAGAGGCTTAAAGAGCCGAGTTGGCTTTAATGTGTTACCATTAGAGACCAGGCATTAGCTGGAATAACCCATCCTGCCTTACAGTGAAAAATATCCCTTGATTGGCTTAATTAATCAGTCAAAGGGGAATGACATGGCCCTCGGCTTGAGGGACTCTGCTGCACAGGTAAACAGGTCATTGATAAATGGTTTACCCGCAAATTCATATATCAAGAAAACTTAGTCATTTTTTAACTACACTTGGTGTGAAAGCTGTGCTGCGTTTTTTGGAGGTGGATTTTTGCTGCCTTCGCTTTTTTTTTGCATTCTGGGAGCTTTAAGGCTGTGGAAGTTTGCAAGAGGAAAAGGCCAATCAGAACTTTGTCACGATTGGAGTTCTTCTGTTTTCAGAATTGGAAGAAAAAAAAACCCTCAAGATTTTTTTTTCCCCCCCTCTCAAAAAAGAGGAAATCATTGACATGGCTTTGTTGAGAGTGAGTGTGTCTGAAATCAGGATGGCTTAATTGCTTTTGTCATTTAAATATCCTGAGGCTGCTCAGTTGGTCATAGCCAGTCCTCAGGCACTGCATGCACAAAAAATAGACCCATAAATGGGTCTGATGAAATAATTGGGGAAAAATCTATGGAGTAAGAGGCAGGTCTGTGTTGGTAAAAGGCTTTAACTGACCTGACCTGATTTCCTGTTGGCTTTTGGTATCTCTCTGCTGGACCTTGCCATCTGTATATTTTATAACACCTTGTCCTGCAAAGGTGGTTCTCCAGTGGGATTCTTCACTGGGATTTAAAGAAAAAAAGAGAGGGGAAAAAAAAAAGAAAATGAGAAGGGGAGGGAGGGAATCCAGCTCTAAATTAAATTGTATAAAAATGTGATCTAGAAACCCTTATCCATGGGGTAAATTGGGTTAAAGCAGTGGAATCGTGTAAGGAACCACAAAACAATGTTTGGCATAGCTGCTTAACTGGGTACTCAAAACAAATCCTAATTGTGCTTTTTTCTTGCAATTGTCTTTTTGGGTTTTTTTTTCTTTTTCTTGTCTAATTTAACTGTGTATAATGTGAGAAAGTAACACACCAGTACCTGAGAATATGGCTTTGCCTACTAGGGAATAAACCTCACCTTATTTTTGTCCTTTGTAATCCCTTCCTCCAGGCAGCCCTCGCCATGGGCCGGAGCTTTACAGACCAGCCTTGTTTTGTTTTTCCTTTTAAAAATATTTGTCTGATCAAAGAGCTGTCCTTAAAAAAAAAAAAAAAAAATTGAAAAAAAATTCCAGTGCAGCAGTTCAAAACAAGGAAAAGTACCTTTTTTTGATCCTATCATAACAGGATTTGTATATGGAAGTGTGAACTAAGCAGGTGGCTTCCTGTTGATTTTGAAGCCAGGTGGGCAAGTTCTTGGTGATGAGTTGGTCTCCTTCCCTGCCCTGCTTTCCCTGGGGCAGGAATGTGCTTATTCCTGTGTCTGGAGGAGTGGGATTTGGGCTGACAACTTGTAGGGATAATGCTGCCGTGGGAACGAGAGGGAAACAGCAGCTTGTTCTCTCTCAGAAATCGGGGGTTGGGATACATTTTATTACCTCTGAGGTGGCAGCTGGATTTACTGAAGCGGCCTGCAAGGACTGGGTGTTCACAGCAATCTGATTTTTGCTGACTTGGTGTCATTAAAGGGTGTCTAGCCTTCCTCCAAGGGTGTCTTCTGATTTTTGGCTTATCAAACTGGTTATGAAACTGCTGGTTGGTTCAGATGGGTTAAACAAACCAGAAGCAGGAGCAAAAGAAATGATTCAGCCTGAGAAAGTGCTTAAAATCTAAAGAAACAAGCTTTTCCACTTCCAATCCTGTATTTCAGCTGCTCTGCTGGATTGTTCTTTCTTCAGCTGTGACTATTTGCTTTTTTAACTCTCCAGTCAGGAGAAATATCTGGTGCTGGACAGTGACTTGGTGGTAAAGTTCCCCCACTGGTCCCTCCTCTCTCTGAGCTCCTTGCAGCCACCTGACATGTTTGCAAACGTGGCCATTTGAACTTGGTTTGGGCTTATTTGGGTTTTCCCAAGGTTAAGACAAGGTTAAGAAGTCCAGTGTCTGTTTTTCACTACGTCTGCAGCCTCTCTCTGCAAACCACCATCAATCCCAGCCTGTTTCCTTCAGACAGTTGTGGTGTTGCCATAGGGAGAGGGACAAATGTGACAAAAGTGCTGATTGATGTCATTAATTTGATCATCTGTTAATAACTGTGTGCATCCCTCAGCTGAGGAAAGAGGAAGAGGATGATGGGGAGGACAAATCGTGCAGGGGGAGTGTTGGTGCCTTCTGTGCTCAGGTGGCTTTAGCATCAGCTTTAAAATGAAGTGTCCCTTGTCAGGATCCTGGTGATGAGGAATTGCTGTTCTCCATCTCGGAATACTCTGTGGGAAGGGCCTCAGATTTGGTGTTAAGGATGAATATTGTCCAATTTTGATTTCTTGAGAGGAGAGAGCAAGGACTTGTTAGAATGTTGGGATGCTCCCAGGACCAGAGCCCCTCTGCTCTGGAGCCAGGTGGGAGAGCTGGGGGTGTTCACCTGGAGAAGAGAAATAGCCAGGGAGAACTCAGAGCCCCTTCCAGTGCCTAAAGGGGCTCCAGGAGAGCTGGAGAGGGACTTGGGGCATGGGCCTGGAGGGACAGGACACAGGGAATGGCTTCCCAGTGCCAGAGGGCAGGGATAGATGGGATATTGGGAAGGGATTGTTGGCTGTGAAGGTGGTTGGGCCCTGGCACAGGATGCCCAGAGAAGCTGTGGCTGTCCCTGGATCCCTGGCAGTGTCCAAGGCCAGGTTGGACGGGGCTTGGAGCAACCTGGGCTAGTGGAAGGTGTCCCTGCCCATGGCAGGGGGTGGGACTGGATGATCTTCAAGGTCCTTTCCCACCCAACCCACTCCATGATAACAACTGAAATCGGCCACAGAAAAGGCAACCAAGGGGAGTTCAAGAGTTTTGCTGATTTGGGCAGAGTTTGGATACTCTACTGAACAGATTCCGAAATTTCTGTGCAGACAGCAGGGTCTGAACTCTTCCCTGCACTGGATTAAGGGATGTGAATCCATCTGTGTGTAGTTTGTCCCTTCTCCCCTTGGTTGTGCCCTCAGGTGTTTGGATTTGCAGACTTGCAGCGCTACAAGCCCGGGGGGTGTCGGTGAGGACAGGCTGGAGGCTGCCCTGGCTTTGGAGCAGGAGATGCTGCTTCCTGTGGTAATTCCTCAGAAATCTTTTGTTGTATCCTGGGATGAACCTCCAGAAGGTTCTGCCTCGATGATGCTGGTGGAAAATGCTGGAGTCCCTCAGGGTCCAGAATTCCCAGGGCGGTTTGGTGGCCGCCTTGCAACTACATCAGCTGGAGTTAAAAACCAGCATATGTTGGATAAACTTTCAGCTCCCACGAAAAGTCAGGAGCAAGGATGTTTTCACCACGGGTAGTAGAGGACAGAGGGTGAGAAGTGTGGCTGTCCACAGCATTCAAGATTTAATTCTTTATTATTCCTGGTTTACTGGGGTTTATTTTCTGCTCTGTTTCACCAGGAGCTGAGTTTTTCCAAGTGCTGGGACATGTTTTTCGCAGCAGAGTCCAACCCAGCTCAGGGTAACACTGTTCCTGTGTCACCTGTGTGGTACAGGTTGTTTTTTAACAAATGAAGGGAAGATCAAAAATACTGTCTGCCCTAAAATCCTATTTTCCAGCATATTGAAGAATTTAAATGTCACTCAGTGCTTCAATACTTGAAAGAAAATTATTTATTCTCAATACTTTTTTACAAAGAAATATCTACACTTGGGAGTAGAAGGAAGTTTCTGTAGTACAAGGTAGTCAAAGGCTAATGCTAATTAGGAAATGTTTTCTAGTTCACAGAAAATACTATTTCTTTTTCTTAAAATTTCTGAAAAATATATTTTAATTTCAGATTGTCAGCTTGTGTGTTTTGCACTGAATATTTGCAGTTAGAAAAATAGTAATTGCTACAAAACATCTTGCTGTGGTAAAAGTGCAAGCTTGAAGGTGCTTTTTTATTCTTCATTAAACCTCTGTGTCTCATAATAGAGTGAAAAAATCTTAGGTGAGGAAAAAAATCAAACAATTTTATTTATTATTTCAGGTAACCCTTTATTTATATATTTATTCTTTGGTGTCTCATAATATGAATGTGGGGTTTATATTTAGTGGAGAAAAAGAGGAGCAGTTCAAGTAAATAAGCAGAAGGTTTTTGTTGGGTCTCTCCAAATCTCATCTACTGCTTTAACTCTTAAAAAAACTTATTGAAAAAGCACAAAACACTCCAAGTGCCTGGAAAAGTTCTTAGGTTTAATAAAATATTTGTAAAGTCCTCTGGGTAACAGTGGATGTGGAATTTCTCTCCCACTACTAATGGATTAAGCCACTAAGACATTTGATATGAAATATGTCAAAGACAACATCCCAAATTCTGTCTGGATGCATTTTGGGGGGCTGCTGACTCTCTATATCTCTGCTGTCACATCCAAGCAAAAGCTTGTTTCCTCCAACAATTCCCAAATTATTTTAGAGCTTCCAATCTTTAATGACTTGCCTGGCTCAGCTCACCCCAGTGTCAGCTCCTCAATCAGTTTGTAAACACCACATTTAGCCTGGTGGGTTATTGAGTTTTCTAAATACCTCCCTTTTCTAAGGACTCAATTTGTGCAGTGGTTGGCACCAGTTCAAAACTCCAGTTGTTCCATGAAGACCACCATAATGTATAAATTATATAAATTATCTAAACCTCCTGGTGCTGCTCAGCTCCAGTCTGGGGCAGTGATACAACAAAACCTGTGGCTGTCGAGTTACCCAGTTCTCAAATTGCTTCCCCCTAAAAATGTTTCTCCTCCTGAGCTAAAGAATGGATGTTCTGTGGGGAGCGATTCAGCCTTGGCCAAAGTGGCCTAAATTCAGCCTTTTAATATCTGTGGCTGTGCTGATGCTGGGAGCTTAAGCATTCATTTGCATTTCATCTTAAGAGCAGTGAGAATGCTGGCCCAAGCTTTGAGGTGATGAGAGAAAATTGGGTAATCCTACACGTCAGCAAGCGGCTGGAAGAGGAAGTTTTTTGTTGGAACTTGCACACTGAGAAGGCACAATGTCCCTATTTTAACTTCTGCCTTGCCTTTGTAACCACTTAACCACTGCTTTTGAACTCCTCTCTCCCAGCCCCTCTGCATTTAGAGGATGGGATTTGTCTGTAGTGGATCCCAGGAATGTGGCTCAGGTGAGGCAGAGCCAGGCTTTAGTCAGGGCTCTCTGGTTCCCTTTCACCACCTGCTGTGCAGCCTTGGGTTACGTCTGCATCCCGATTTCCCATCCGCTCTACCTGGGGATGATTCACACATCCCATGCAAGCGGTAGCAGCTTAATTTGTGTCGTGTGTGGTTCTTCACCAAGTGCCTTGAAATACTGAGATGATAATTGAGAATTTTGAAGTGCAAAGCGTCTCACCCAAGTTTCTCCCGATGGTTATTTCTGGAAAAGCTGTCAGAAGCGTTCTGCATGTGCTTCCCTGTTTACCTTTTGAACTTTACAGCCACGGTGCCCATATTGTGGTTTTAAGACATTGCAACTTAATTAAACTTTCAGAGAGTCCTGGAGCGTGACTGTCTCCAGCTTTCCTGAAATCCCTGCAAAAGCAGGGCTGTTTCCATAGAATCTGGGTGGGAGGGGGGTGCTGTGTTCCAGAGCATCACCTGAGAGCACGACCCAGGGTGGGGGCGTGTAACCCCGGAGATCTGTGGATCTTGGGAAGCTGAGGTCAGGCAAGAAGTGCAGGAGTATCTCACCTGCAGGAGCATTTGTGTAAGGGGTCAAGTGCAGCAGCAGCCCTTGTTCTGACAGCCAGGATTTCATGTCTCCCTTGTGCTGCTGATTCCCTGCCCTCCTCTCATTCCAGCAGACCCCCTCTGCCCCAGGCCTCCCCACCCGGAGCACCGAGGGGTCAGGGTTTTTTTTTTTTTTCCCCCAACTGCGGGGTCAGGTTTTTTTCCGTGTTTTAATAAACCTGGTGTTTGTCAGTTACCAAATGGCAAAGGAATGCTGTGTGTAGCAACTGCGATGGATCTGATCCAAAGGCAGGGAACGTGGCCCGTTCCTTTTTCCGGCGTTGTCGTAGGGAAATGGGTGTCTCCAAGAGACGCCCAGCGGCAGAGGCCTCGCTCCGCAGCACCCGCGGGCTGGGGGTTCTGATTTGAACGCTTGCTCCTGGAAAACAGAGCTTTGTCACTCCTGGCAACTGGCTGTACGAAAACACCGATAACAATAAAGGGCTCCCTGCCCAGTGCAGGCTTGCTCTGGCTTTCTGGGAATCTTCCAGGGTAGAGGAGATGCTGCCCCTCTGCTTTAACCCCCAGGGGTGTAGGGCATTTCTGCTCCCAAATTCTGTACTCCCACATACCTAAAGCATTGCAGGGCTGTGGCAGATCCTGGTCCAATCCTAGAATTTTGAGTTTTGAAACTCCTTTCTTTCCTGTATCAGCAGAACAAAGTGCTCTTCACCTTCCCAGAGTGGCTGAAGGGATGGGAACTGCTCACACTCTCAGAGGAAGCTTAGGAAGTAGGAAAAATTATCTCAAGTTCATGTCAGGCAACAAGAGATAAGAATTTTGCCATGGCATCTGTAAAGCACTTTTCACACTTAACTTCCCAAGAAGCTTTTATGGTTAAAAGTTTTGGACTGAAAGCTGCAAAATTCTTCTGACCTAATGAGTAACCAATTTTTCTGGAACCTGGATTGTCAGGCTGGTGGGAGGATTCTCTGTTTCCCTGGGTCTGAAGTCCTTGAAATAAAAGATGAGTTTGCTCCCAAGGGGGAGTTGCAGGGTTTGACACCACGTAAGGGCCCTGACACAAAATCACCTTCAGGGTGTCATGCAGGAGGCACCCACCTGGCTTCTTGTTTTGTCCTTCAGGATCTCTTGTGGCTGTGGAGCTTTGCTGATCCTGATGGATTCAAGGCAATATTCTCCAATTGTTTCAGAGTTAAGCTAAATGCCTAAAGGAGAGGGAGATTAATCCCCGCTGAGAGGTTAAATATAGTGATGTAACATCTAAGAAGCAGGAGAAGAGAAAAGCCCCAGTGAGGGGCCATTGAACCTGCTTAAGGTGTGACTTGTGCATTTGAGGGTCACCTCTCTCCTTTGGATATTATGATTTGAGGCTCCAGATTTAAAGCTTCCACTAAATATTAAATATTTGGTTTTAGCTTTAGGTACAAAGCTCTTGGTTTATAATCATATATTGCAAATATATAAAAGCTTTATATCATTTTCCTTCCCATATAGATACTTAGGCAAGGCAATATGCTTTTGACAGTTTCTATCTTATATTTTTCATAGAACAGAATCACCGAATGGTTTGGGTTGGAAGGGACCCTTAAAAATCATCTCGTTCCAACCCCCTGCCATGGTCAGGGACCCCATTTTTGGTGCTACTGAAAGGATTTAATACACAGAACTTGCTTAGGACCTCAAGGAACATTGGCAGGGACTCCGTGTACAGGAATTATTCTGTAAATTAATGCCACTTCCTATCTTATCCTTAGATACATGATCCTTCTGTCACTTCTGATTGCTTGCCTTTCCCAAGTTCTGCAAATAAAAATACCTTTCTGTAGGAGCTCCAAGCAGAAATCCTTCTTAAGCCGGGAGCTTTATATGTCCAGGAATTTATAGGCACCTTTTCCCCAGTGTGCAGCTCTGAATCGGTGCCTGGCTGTTATTTAAGAGGGCATATTATTCACTGTTCTCCAATATTTGGGAAAGCAGGACATGCTGCTCATTTGAAAATCATACCAGCTCCTTTATCACTGCCACTCACAGTCAGCAACGCTGCATTCCCAGCTTGACACCAAGGAGGAGGTTTGCCCTGAATAAATAGAGGAGATAAATGGTCTTTCTGTTCCTCAGAGGAATTTGGGCCACTTCTCAAAAGTTGGTGCCAGGAGTACAGTAGCAGAGTGGCATGGTTAAAGTTAATTGCCCTCAGATTTTAGTTAAAAGTCTAACTAGCTTGTCAGCTTTGAATTTATATTTTCACAGTTCACTAGGGAGTGATAATAGGGAGGCTTTGATGTAGCTGCCTGGTTTTTGCTTTGTATGAAATGCTCCCAAGTTTAGTAAATAAACTTTTATTGAGGGGGGGCAGGATTGACAGCTTAGAGCCAGCCAGGAGAATCGAGGATATCCCCTCACCGAGGGGCAGAGGGGCAGCAGGACATTGGGGCTGCATGGCTGGAATGATAAAGGAGATTTTCGTGGAGCACCGGGCTGAGCTCTCTAAGAAACAGCTCATCAGAGATTTGCTAATTAGGTGTCACCGGAGACTTGCTGAAACAGTGAAGCTGCGATGCACAAAGCACTGCCTAATTAACTCTTTAATAGCCCTGGAATACACTTGCTAGTTCCCTCCACCGGGGAAACTGGGGAATGCTGGATTAATTCCCTGGGGCTGCCCAAGGCTGTCCTGAACAGTGTTTGAGAGAATACAGATGTGAGACTGATTCAGAGCTTGTAACGGGAGACTGTGGCTTCTAAACCAAGAAAAACCTCGCTAAATTAATTGTTTAGAAAGATGGTCATTCTGGCTTTAACTGAACCAAAGTATCTTTTCCATTTTACTTTTTATTTTTAATTTTAATTTATGATGACTCTTACTGTGTATTGTACTCCTACCCTATAGCCAGCTGGGAGGGACCCGAGCTGTTCAGTCATCTTTCAAGTACAGAAGCAAAAAGGCACATGTGGAAGCATTTAGAAGATTTGCTAATATTTTCTAATATCATTATCTTATTCAATATTACCAAATAATGTCACTCAGAGGGTGGGGAGGCCCTGGCACAGGGTGCCCAGAGAAGCTGTGGCTGCCCCTGGATCCCTGGAAGTGTCCAAGGTTGGACAGGGCTTGGAGCAACCTGGGATAGTGGAAGGTGTCCCTGCCCATGGTATGGGGCTGGAACTGGATAATTTTTAAAGTCCCTTCCTACCCAAACCATTCTGGGATCCTGTTATTGGTTAACTTTCTATTCACAACATTATTAGGGTTGATACCTTCCAGGCAGCTGTTTTCTGGATCAAATCCCAGATCAAATCCCAGAAACTGGAGTGCTCCCCCTAATTCTCACTAAAACCATTATTGAACACTTTTAAGGCATTTTAATACAATTTCAATCCTTTCTCATTAATTGAGAAGGAATAACTTATTCTCCTGTTTCACCTGGTGATGTGAAAAGAAACCATTGAGCTGTTTGAAGGAGCAAGTGGCTTTCTTGGATCTGCAACCAGGGTGGATGAATTCCATTGCCAGGATCTTGCTGCCATACAGACCTTGTCTCAGTGGGCTGCTATTTTTTGGAATCTGTTCTCGAGCTGCTCTCTGCACTGCAGGTGGTTCTGCAGAGCGAGCTGCCTGCGTTCAGACACGGAGATAAACTTGTGCCTTTGTGCCTGAGCTTACACAAGCTCAGATCACCTGCTGGCCACCAGGAATGTGGTCTAATCTTGTTCTGGCTGACCCCAGTGAAAATGGGAACTTGCATTGCCAAAACTATTGGAGCATCCAGTGGCTCCAAGGAGTCCAACAGGCTGCAGACAGGTTTGAACCGTCTGAGTGGGAAGGGATTTTCTGTTTTGCAAGCCCTGCAATATTGATTTCAGCATCCTGTGGCTGGGGCAGAGGTAATGTCAGTGCCTGGAGGAATAGCTGTGGCTCTGTCTGAAGGAAAAGTTGGGATTTGTCCACGCTGAAACCATAAGAGTAAAAATGTTACTGCCTTCAGAAAATTCCTAAAGGAGCATTTGGCGAAAAGAACCCGTTTGTAAGGCAAACAGTGAAATAGTTACTTGTAAAAAGCCATTATTGCTTTACCATAAAATCATGGAATCCCAGGGAGGTTTGGATTGGAAGGGACTTAAAGCTCATCCCATTCCACCCCCTGCCATGGGCAGGGACACCTTCCACTAGCCCAGGCTGCTCCAAGCCCCATCCAACCTGGCCTTGGGCACTTCAAGGGATCCAGGGGCAGCCACAGCTTCTCTGGGCACCCTGTGCCAGGGCCTCCCCACCCTCACAGGGAAGAATTTCTTCCCAGTATTTAATGCAAACCTAATATCTAATCTAAACTATGACATATAAAGGGTGGCTTTCTAAGTCTCAATGCAAGCTGAAATAATGTGATGATTTTTAACATTTTAGCTTCTCTGTATTTGAACTTCTCTTCCCCTCTGTTTATTTGTTTGACACAGTCGAACATTCCAATGTAAATTTCCTCCAATTAATTTTTAGTGAAGTGTCTGAGTTTTGGTTGAACTCAAAATTCTGAATTGTTTCACAGTTTCTGCCTGGTGTCCTTAGCTCTGTATTTGCAAATTATTTGTTTGAGGGGGAGAAGATGTTGCTCTTGGGTTTTTATGGTAAATTTTTGAAAGACATGTCTCTTTAAAAAGTTTATGCCTTTGGGCTGTCTTGAAAAAACTTGAATAAATACAATCCTGGAGTCCTGGGATGGTTTAGGTTTGAAGGGACCTTAAAGCTCCTCTAGTTCCACTCCCTGGCATGGGCAGGGACACCTTCCACTACCCCAGGTTGCTCCAAGCCCCATCCAACCTGGCCTTGAATACCAATGAATAAAATCCATCAAAATTTTGGAGGATTTTTCCCTTCGTAAGACACATGAGGATGTCATACAAGGAATGTTTAAGCTGCCATGAGAATTTCAGTGCTTGTACTTCCATCAGGCTGGAATTGCATGTTCTCCCAGAGGGATTTTGGGCTGGCTGTGCTGGAGTTGGTTGACCCATGTCTCCTAGAGGCCTTTATACAATGCCCTTCTTGTACAATCAGGAGTTTAAGGTTTATTTCATCCTTTTTCTCCTCTCTTTAGTGTCACTTCTCCACATGTTATACTGAACCTCATTCAAATACCAATTTGTGTAAGAAAAATGAACAAACAAACAAAAAGAAACTCCCTAAAAACGCTGAATCCGAGCTTGATCGTGTAACTCGACTCACTCCAACCCTACAATGAGATTATTTAGACAATCATAATTGTTAATTACATAATTATGTACTGTTCACTTCTCTGGAAATGGCACTCACATTATGAACAGCTATTCAGTACATTGGGTTTTTTTTTCATTCAGGGTGTGCCCTTGGTCTTTATTTACTACATGCAATTCAAATGCTGCTCAGAAGACAGGATTGGGAATATTCTTGTTGGGAATTTGGGGATATTCTTTCTATGTTGTTTACTGTAGTTGTATCTACATCCTTTCTTTTCAGTCTTCCCTCTCTGGTCTGGGGATGGTATCAGGTACTTGTAAAGGACAGTTTGTTAGATCCTGATGATGCCTTAAGAGGCCTCCCAGACACAGAGACCAGACAGAATAAGGGAATAAAGGTCGGTATTTATTTGAAAGGCCTTCAAAGGTACCCCCTGGGGAGCCAGAGGCTGCTGCCAAGATGGACCCCAAGGTGGACCCCAGGTCACGAGTTCCTCACACTTTTATAGGTTTGGTTCATTTGCATATCAGGGTTAATTCTCCAATTAAAGCTTCAGTTTAATGATGTAACATCCCCAAGCTTGCCCCCCCCCTTTTAGAGTCTTTGGTTTACACATTTTGGGCCTAGGACTGTCTGAGTGTCCTTGGAGAGCAGGCCTGGAGAGGCTTTGCTATGTCTACCCAGCATGAGAGAGCAGAAATGAACAGGACACAAGAAACCTCAGAGTTACACACTAAGCAGTACAGGATTTGAAAAATATAAAAGTCAAAACCTAAGGTATCACTGAAGAACAAATCAAAATCTGGAATTTGGGTGCAGCTGCCCCACAAAGCAGTATAGATGTTTATTGATTTTAGGTTTGCAGGTTGAGATGGCTGAGACCTCAGCTCTTTCTGTTTTCACATGCCCAAACTGACACATCAGGAGCTGAAAGATTTTGTGTTTTCAGTACCAGTCTCTGGCAGGATAACTGAAGTACTAAAGAAAAGAGTTTCTGATGTGAGCCCTGCTGCTTTGTTGTTCATTTGTCATACATGGGAATGCTTTTCTCATCCTTCCCTATATTCCTGGATTAAAGGAATAAGCATTATTTCAGGTGATACTATTCATGACAGCACAGTGGGAAGTTATTGTTTTATTAGAGAGGCAAATTATGCCTCAGGGAAATATGCTGGTCACACCACCTTCCATTTAGATTTGGAATTTTTTCCCCTATTGGATTCCATTTTTTTGATGTATTGACATTTGTGCCTTTTTTTGGGAGAGGTTACAGTTTCTTAGATAAGTAGAGTCAGCTGGCTCACAAGGGAAGGGCTATAAATACCTGGCTGGGAACTCAGCCTCTGGAGTTGCTCTATTAATCCATGCCATCCATCAGGGATACTGCTGATGGATGTCACCTTGTGATCAATGCAGGTGGGAAAATGGAGCATGAGATTTTCCAGACAGTGTTTCCTGTAAAAATACCAGGTGATACTTTTAGAGGCCTTTGGCTACCTGAGGATAAGTGGTGTCCTTGTGTATGATGCACACAGGCCTGGTGCTCGTCTGTGAGCCTGGAAGTGCTCGTGAGCACAGATTCACAGCTTTTGCCTGGCTGGCATGGTTTATTGATCAGATCCAACTGATGGCACTCCTTGGGAATTCCCTGTGAACGCTTCCAAGCGCTCCATGCACAGGTTTTGTTTGCTGCCGTGTGATTCCTGGTGCGTTCCATGCTGCCCCGTGGCCTGAAGACTTCTGGAGTCTGCAGAGTGCCTCGTTTGGGATGGATAAAGGTGCACAGGTACGAGAGGGATTCTGCCCCTGTGCCCTGCTCAGCTGAGACCCCACCTGCAGAGCTGCCCCAGCCCTGGGACCCAGCACAGGAAGGACCTGGAGCTGCTGGAACAAATCCAGAGGAGGCACCAGGGTGGTCAGAGGGATGGAGCAGCTCTGCTGTGGGAAAGGCTGAGGGAATTGGGATTGTTCAGCCTGGAGAAGAGAAGGCTTCAGGGTCACCTAATTGCCCCTTCTGATGCCTTTGGTTTTGACTTTTATATTTTTCAAATCCTGTACTGCTTAGTGTGTAACTCTGGGGTTTCTTGTGTCCTGTTCATTTCTGCTCTCTCGTGCTAGGCAGACATAACAAAGCCTCTCCAGGCCTGCTCTCCAAGGACACCCAGACTGTCCTAGGCCCAAAATGTGTAAACCAAAGACTCTAAAAGGGGGGGCAAGCCTAGGGAAATTACATCATTAAACTGAAGCTTTAATTGGAGAATTAACCCTGATATGCAAATGAACCAAACCTATAACAGTGTGAGGAACTCGTGACCTGGGGTCCACCTTGGGGTCCATCTTGGCAGCAGCCTCTGGCTCCCCAGGGGGTACCTTTGAAGGCCTTTCAAATAAATACCGACCTTTATTCCCTTATTCTGTCTAGTCTCTGTGTCTGGGAGGCCTCTTAAGGCATCACTTCAGTACCTGAAGTGAGGCTACAGGAAAGGTGGAGAGAGACTTTTGACAAGGGCCTGGAGGGATGGGACGAGACACAGGGAATGGCTTCCCACTGCCAGAGGGCAGGGTTAGATGGGATATTGGGAAGGAATTGTTCCCTGTGAGGGTGGGGAGGCCCTGGCAGAGGTTTCCCAGAGAAGCTGTGGCTGCCCCTGGATCCCTGGAGTGTCCCAGGCCAGGCTGGATGGGGTTTGGAGCAACCTGGGCTAGTGGAAGGTGTCCCTGCCCATGGCAGGAGGGAACTGAATGGCTTTCCAGGTCCCTTCCAACCCAGTCCATTCTGGGATTTGAAAGGTAGGACTGGTTGGGAAGGCAGGACTTTGCTTGGTGCACTTGGGTTACAGGGAGAGAAGTGTCTGTGTGTTTGCTCAGTCGTCTCTTCACACTCCAGTTCCCATGGCTGCAACCCAAACCCTTTTCCAGTTTCCCACCTTCCCCACAAGTCGAGTGTTCCAATAGTTTCTGATGTTGCCATTTAATCTAAAACATGTCCCAGTGGCAATGTAGCAATCATACAGAGTTTAGACCTCGCTGAAATACCTCAAAATATCCATTTTTGTGGATGCACAAACCATTTGCTCGTTATTAGTGTGGAGTATTTTAAGAGTAGCAGCAGGAGGAGTATCTGTGGGTCAGGTGAAAGTTTCTTGTGCCAGGGCATAAAAGCATCAATGATTTGTCATATTATGAGATGCTTCCCTACTGTGCCACATTCCCATGCCATACCTTGTCCTTTTTTCCCTCTCTCCAGCCTGAGCTCTGCTTTTGGGGTGGATCAGGGCAGAAAAGGACAACTTTGTGTTTCTTGGAGAGCCATTAAATTTACTCCTGGAGAGGCAGGAGCTGCCCAGGTTTTTCTCCTCTTCAGATACATGTTATCACACATTAACTTAATCTTGATTAATTCTGCACCAGATACGGGAGCAGTTCCCTGGAGTTCTGGTGAAAATGAGAGGGACCTGCTATCTCCCCATCATCCTCCCTCGGCGTCAGAGTGTCTGTCTCTGGCATGACTGGGAGCCAAGGGAAATTGCTTGACATCACTTCAATTTCTGAATCTCTCGGCAGCGGGAGCTTGGCACTGGGAAGGTGAATTCCAAAGCCAGTTTTATCCATTGGATGGTACAGATCACGTTCACACACTTCTTTTGCTGCTTGTACTAAATCCTCCAGGAAGGCTTCCCCAGGTGAAGTCGCAGCAGCTTGAAAAGTTCAGGATTTCCTTTTTTTTTTCCCTTTTTCCTTC
>VXAD01004205.1:368875-401092 GCA_013399195.1 Dicrurus megarhynchus
TGCCATGATTTTAAAAGTTCAGGTTTTCCTTTTTTTTTTCCCTTTTTCCTTCTCTCTTTTTTTTTTTTTTTTTTTTGCCAGAGATGGGCAGATGCCACCCTCCCATCTAAACACACCTTATTTCTGAGCATCAAGTGGTGATTCTGGTCACTGTAAGATCCAGATGTTTTTCCCAGTCTGAGGTAAATCCTCTTCTCCATAATACAAGCCAATTAATCAACTTTGGATAGAAAGTCACATTTCCAAGCCATGATTTCAGCATCATATCCAGGTAATAGGTCTGCATGTCTTCAAGACAGAGTTTGTTAAACTATGTCACTTTTGGCTCATTTTAGTTGATGGAAACCCCATTTAAAAAAAAAAAAAAAAATTCAAATAGCCTAGTTTCTGCTGGGGAAACTTTGTTCTGAATTGAGTGTGAAATGCTTTTTTTTATTCAGAAAATCTATTTCAGATGTGTTTCAGACTTTTGCTTTGATCAACAAACAAGTTGCCAATCAGCCTATTGAAATTTGCTTTTCCAAAGGAGACCAAAAGAAAAAAAAAAAAAAAAAAAGAAACGTTTTAGGAAGTTCATTCTGAGTTTTGTTTCTTCAGACACCACCTCAAAGCCACTTTGCCAAACAGATTCCCCCTGAAATGGCTGGTGTCTGTCTTTTTGTCTTTTTTTTTTTTTTTTTTGGCTTTTCATTTTTGTTGTTCTTTGACAAGATTATCTCAGCAGTGTCAGAAAGGACCCAGCTTACCCAAAGCAGCAGCAGTTAACGAAATCCAGCCTCTGATCCGGGTTTTCCTCCCGAGACTCTGCTGAGTTTATTTTGCCATTCTTGAGAGGTGGTTGCTTTTCCAGTCAGCTCTGCCTTTGATATCCCAGCTAAGTAAAGCTGCTAAATTTGTCCTGGCTGTGTTTTCTTTCTGAGCATTTTCTGGACAAGTGTTTCAACTCTTCCTTTCCTGTCCTGTCTGATATCCAGGGATAAACACACCCGGGGACACACACACACACTCATGCTGGTTTATCCAGAATGCTGGGCTCAATGCTGCTTTCATGTGATTAGAGTCTTAAAATACTTCTTTCATTCCAGTCTGAAGGAATATTTGACATTTTTGATGCCATCACCATAACTCCTGCCTTGCCCAAGGAGAGCATTTCATCCTCATTTCCTGATTTTTGCACAATTGCAGGAGGTTTAAGGGAGGAAATTTTTCTTTATTGTGGTAGAACTTAAAGAGAAATGGCAGAATGGACTTGGAGAAATGCTGAGATCTCATGATTTGCCTTTTGAATTCTTTACTCAAGAGCAGTAGGAGTGACATCAGAAGTTTTGGCATTCCATGTATGCAGAGAAGTGGTTTTTTCATTTAATGAGAATCATAAGTCAGGTTTAAGGGTAAAAATGTATCAGCAACACAATTACTTTAAAAGCAAAATTTTAGAAGCTTCTTTTAAGGAGGAGGAGGAACAGGAACTTCTAAGAGGGAAGTTCTGCTTTGCCTAAAAAGCCAACACATGGATTATTTCTGCATTTGCCTCTGTTTGTTTTGGGCCTCCAGATGTTCTTCTGTATAAATACATAGTAATGTCTTTCAATCACCTGGAAAGTTAATGTATTTTAGAATCTTTTGTGCTTTTCAAAATGAAATTGGACTGTTCTTTTAAACTTCACCCCAAACACCTTGTCCTAGAAGAAATTGGTAGCGGGAGTAAGTCCAGAATTTGGGAATCTTGAAGTGCTCGAGGACTTTCTGTGCCCTGGCACATCCATAAAGTTCTCCCCCCTTTTTTTGGCACCCCGTGACATCTGTGATGTGGATTTAACAGCTGCTGCAATTACATGAGGGGTATTTTCTAAAATTGTTTCAATTTACAAATGGACCATGCAGCCATAATTTTAATAATGATATTGAGGGCTGAGGAGGAGCACTGGAGCAATTCTCGAGGTTTCCAAAACAGCCATTTGGCAATTATATGTGGGTATCTGCTAGATGATTTTTGGTTTTCTCTACATTGGTAGGTCCAAGGGCTTTGTGGAGAGCTGGACACTTGGTTTTCATCTGCAAGGTTTATTCATCACCTCTGTGTTCAAGTCTTACTTGAAGGTGCCTCCTAAAATGACGTTGAGTCCATCTCACTTGTGGCTGACAATGTTTTAACAAGAAGCAACTCTAGTTTTATAGAGGGTGGAGATTGAAGCACCCATAAATTAAATCCTATGTGGGCAGGAGATGGAAAGATGGGAGATAACCCAAAATCCTTGGAGGCTCTGTCTAGCCTGTCCTCTGCACACTAAGAAAATGAGGTGGCAGGACTGAAGGAACATAAAGAGTAGGAGGGAGCAGCAGAGAGAGAAGGAAAAACAAAATAAAAATATGAAATGAAAATACTCATTTATAGAAAGGGGCTTGGAGCAAAAAAAACCCATTAAATAAAAATATTAATTTATAGAATGAGGTTTGGAGCAACCTGGTCTAGAGGAAGGTGTCCCTGCACGTGGCAGGGGGGTGGAACAGGTTGATCTTTAAGGTCTCTTCCAAGCCAAACAGTTTTGTGATTCCATGATCATTTCCACATGCAGGGAATGTCCCTTTGCCAGCTAATTGGTTTTATTTGCAAGGGGAAGAATTCTTATGTAGTAAAGATTATTTAAGTAGTGAGATATCTTTTAAACCCCGAGTCATCCTGGGTGTGTCAGAGTAGATCAGTTTGCACTGAGGATACAGAAGATTTTAAGTAGTTTTCAGTACTCCTAAAAATCCTACCACAATTTTTTTCCCAAAACTTCAACCTTTTGAATTACAGTTATGAGAAATACTTGTCTCTCTCTCTTTTTTTTTTTTCCTCCTCCTTTTGCCTAAGTTTAATTTTTACTGCCAGTCTTGGTGGTGTCTGTTCTGGAGAGTAGCAGGAAAAGCTGATAAGGGCATAGGACAGAAATCTTTGTGCTTATCTCCCTGCAACACATGGAGCTGAGAGTGCATCCTTTTCCTGTCCTAGGACAGGAGACGTAAACTGACCATCTCCTGACAGCAGGGACTTCAAACAGAGCCTCCAGCGTCCAGAGGGTAGGAATCTTCTCTCAACTTCAGAGGCCAGCTAGGTGAAAGTGGGTCACTGGCTGTTTAGAAAGCTGGGTTTGTGCCAGAAAGAATAAAAATAAAAAAAAAACCACCCACCGCATTTCTGATAACTGCTGGGTCAATAGACATCTCTGTAGATATTGTAGTGATTTGTGGCGGGTTTTTTTCCCCAAAGGGCAGAAATTCAGCCTGACTCTAATTGTTTAGACTTTTACCAGAAGGTGAATAAAGTTTAAAACTAGGGGGAAAAAAAATGTGTTTTCCAAGAGAGTTTTATAAAAATCAGAATTTTGCTGTCAGATTTGGAACAAAGGTCAGCCAAAAATTGTCCTCACAGAAGGAGTTATTTGGACAGCGTTGCCACAGATGAACATCAGAGGTTTTCTTTTATGTATTGTCTTTATGTGACCTAAAAGTGAAAGGTCTAAGGCAGAGGGAATGGGAATTGGAGCAAAGAGAACCTTCCACCAGGAATGCCTGAGCCTCGGTGTGCCTGGAGCTGTGCCAAGGTCTGGGCTGTGACTCTGGGTTGGGAACCAGTTCTTGGAAAACTGTAACCACAGTTAGGAATTGGTTAGAGCAGCTCGTTTGTTGCGCTTAATAATAGTTAGGGTTCATTCCTAATTTTCACCATTAAGAGGAGGCACAAAAAGTCCCAGCTCTTCTGGCTCCGTGTGAAAATCCACCTCAGTGGCCAAAGCCCAGGGAGAGAAATGCAGGAAGAAAACCAGGAGTCCCCACATCAAATATTGGTGCTGAACAGTTTGGGACAAACTGCTTCAGTGCTTCCCGGGCCTTGGTGTCCCTGCTGTAGGACAGCCCAGGAACTCCACGGCAATGCCAAGTTCAACACAGAAGATCACAATGGGAAAGACGCTTTGGAAGTGTTTTTCTTTTAATTAAGTGCCTGCCTGGCAGCCTGACCCTTTCCAGAGTGGCTTTGCTCTGGAGTCTCCCTCCCTTCAGGGAAGCACAGCGCCAGATCTTCATCTTCCCAGAAATCCTGGGACTCCACAGGTTTCCCAGCTCTGACAGCAGCTCAGTGTGCTGCCACATCAGCTGAAGGTGCAGCCTCATCCTCTGAACATTTATTTATTGCTCTGACATTGGCAGGCCTTGCTGAGGCAAGTCTCCTCATCTGCTTCGTACGTTCACTTGGAGACCTCACCAAGGCTGAAGAAACAGCGATGATCTCATCCTTTCCCTTTGTTTCAGGATGCACAGCAGTTCCTCCAGAATGATTGATTTGTTTTATTTTTTTTAACAGTCACTCCTAGTAAATGTGAGGGCTGGAGGAATTAGGAGCATTAAATCTCAAAGGTTTTCAGCTCTAGGCTGGGATTTGAGGTTTACTACAGTCCTTAATCTCGGCTCGTGGTCACATAACTTTGATAAAGGCTGGCTTTGGGTGGAAAACCAGCAAACTTTTATCTCTTCCCTCCTCCCAATCTGATATTCCTGTCCCAGCAAACCTCAAATAACTTCCCAAATGCAGCTCAGGCAGTGCAGAGCAGCTCTAGGACCCTTCAGCAGCGGGATGAATGGGATCCCTGGAGTCGTGTGATTAATCCCTTTATAATCCCAATTTCCTAGTTCTCTTCCAGTCCCTGTGAATCAGATGCAAATTGTACCCTGTGGAGTTGGCTAATCTGTCATCGATAGCAGGCTCCCAGCTGCCTATCCTGGCCTCTTGGTGTTTCCAAAATCATCTTGAAACCTTTACATTGTTGTTCTCCCGTGACTTTCACCTCTCCAGGATTCATGGTATTGTCAGCTCTGCTTTAAAGACAAAGCACAACTGCTGGGAAATGTTGTACAAGCTTTTCCTAAAGCGCTGTGAATCTGAGACCAGGTTAAATTTGCTGAGATTAAGGGTTTTCTGCAGCCTTCAAACTACTAATGGACTAAAGGCCTAAATTTTGGATTCAAAATCCAAATACAGGGATGCTGAGTTCTCTGAGAAGCAGAGGAGCTGGAGCTGGGAGTTCAGCTCTCAGCTTACACCCACATCCCCTTTTCTCCAAGGCAGGAAAACTGGGAACTGGTCTGAGCACAGGGTGTGAAGATCCCAGTCTGGGAGGGAACATTCTTGTACAAAGCTCACCCTTCCCCTGGACTTGGCAAAATGAGCTCAGCTTCCTCCCTCTGAATCACTTTTACCTTCTGCACTAGCACAGAGTTGCCTGGTTACGTGGTGAACCTGGGGTAGAAGATGCAGAGGCAAAAAATTAGGTGGTAATTAGAGTTATGGCTGGTTTGGGTTGGAAGGGACCTTAAAGACAATCTAATTCCAACCCCCTGCCATGGGCAGGGACACCTTCCACTATCCCAGGTTGCTCCAAGCCCCATCCAGTAACTCTTGTGTAAGGAACTTGCCATTTGCTGTCGAGCCTGAAGAAAAATTCAAGTAGCTGTTGGTTCTGCAAAAATTTCTGTCCTCTCAGAAGGACCCTGACCTGCAACTGGAAATTATCCCCAGTCTTCCACATCACTTGGCCACTGCCCAAAAGGCCACATTAACCCAGTAATTCCTGTTGGATATTGCAGAGGCTGTCACTCATCTCTGGAGCTGCCCAGCAGCGTGGTAGAAGCCGTTGTTACGTGAGTCCCATCAGCTTTTCCGTGCCCCGGGACATTTGGGAAGCAAATCCCACCGCCTGCCAGGGATTTCAGGGCTGTCGGTAAATTCCTTAGTTCCCTGAGAAGCACTGCCATGGAAGGTGGCCTTTTATTCCTGTTTGTGCTGGCTTGTCTGCCTGAGTGTCAATAGCAGCATCAGACTGGGCAAAATGAAACCTGTCAGTAGCTGCCTCCCCATGTTAACATTGGCAGCAGCTCCTCGGAACTGTTGCAGGGAAGTGGCTCCAGTGGCCAAATTCTTTCAAAATTCAGATATTACCTGTTTGAATGGTTAACTCCTTCAGGAGAGCTCTCAGTCTGTTTCCAAGCTGCTGCCCAGGTTTCTTTATGTAGGCGGTAGTTTAGGAGAGGACCTAAGAGCTCATCAAATCACCTTCTCTCCGAGAGGGATCAGCTCTGCTCGCGTTGAGTCTTGACAAATGTATTCAAAAATCCCACTATAACTGGGTGCTCTTTTTCATCAACCCCACAGGCTCTGCACGGGCTGTTGGGTGCCTGACTAAACATGGAAAGGCTTCTCCAGCTCTTTAAAAAATGCATCTCTGTTGCTTCTGTTTACAATCATTATTTCTTTACCACAGGGAGCAGAACATGGAGGTGAGACCATCATTCTCTCCCAACCCTTGACATTCACATTGCTCTAGGAATCATAAACCCCAAATCGTGCATTCCTGCCTGGATCCCTGGTTAAGGCTTTAATAGCTACTGGCACTCCAGGCAGAGATGAGGCTGGCAGATTTTCAGGTTCTCTCAGTCATCAAGGCTAAATTACCATTTTTCTCCTCACAGCGAGTATAACCTGACCAGCCCTCAGTGTGAATCATGGCAGGCTCAGACTCTGAATCTGTAGTCTGGCGTCTTAACCATTACTGTGACCCTGAACCAGCAGATTGTTGCTGTTCTGACCTTTCCTCTGAACACATTTTAGGGAGTTAAAGCGGAAAAGACATTTAATATTGTTTAGGAAGTGTGTGTGGGAAGGGGGGAAGAGATGGGTAGGGCAGGTTGAAAGATGAAGGTGCTGGAGCAGCAGGAGCAGCTGAGGGAGCTGGGAAAGGGGCTCAGCCTGGAGAAAAGGAGGCTCAGGGGGGACCTTGTGGCTCTGCACAACTCCCTGACAGGAGGGGGCAGCCGGGGGGCGGGGGGGGTCAGGCTCTGCTCCCAGGGAACAGGGACGGGATCAGAGGAAATGGATCCTCCACAGAAGTAAATTCCCTCCCAAACTCCACTTGGAAGTGAATGAGCTGTTTCTCTCCCCCGTTGAATTTCTGCAGACAGTATCAGGAACCCTTCCCATTCCAGCCATATGGGCAAGACTGAACCAGGTCTGCCTCCTTCCACCCTTCCAGCTGTTTTTTTAATTCCCAAATGTGGCTTTTCAGAGGATGTCTAACAGGTACCTTCACTTCCCTGTCAGGAGAGCAGTGATGCCTGGCTGTGCTGGGTGGGCTTTGCAACAGTTAAACTGTTATTAATGGAAACCCAGCTTGAATACACACACACAGAACCTGTAACAAGAATTACCAGAGCAGCATCCCATGGCGAACTCCCTCTGAGCCCAAGCAGAGAGATAAATCCAAATTTGTGTTTTTTAACTCCTACAGACGTGCAGCAAACGAGGGGAAGACTATTAGGGAATGAAGAATGGGGTCTCTCTCCAGAGAGTTGAATCTGTCCTGGTGACTCCAGGCAGAGCAGGAGATACAAATGGTTCTGTTTCGCTGCTTTGTTTTAATGTTGATTTGTTTGTAGTCTGCCCAAGGTACTAATTGGTGTTTTACAAGTAGAAATACAAAGGTGTCTGCCCTGAAGAACTCGCTAACAAAAAGCACTGCAGCACCGTGTTAATGACAGTCAAATTTTCTGCCTAATGAACCAATCGCTTTGATAAAATCTCTACCTCCTGGTGAATTCCCTGCTTTGATTTCCCCCTCGACTCCCATCTCCTGTTACACCTCACTTTGTATTCTTTTTCTTTTTCCCCTCCGCTTTAAATTTTGGGGGCGGTTCGAGCTCTAATCAACATTTTACGGTGCAGCTCCTGGAGAGCAAGTGAATCACCTCTTTCATTAGGAACAAACAACGCTGGGCTGATGTCGCAACTGGAGATATTTCAGCTGAGAAAGTGGAAGCCCCTGGCCTGGCATGGGATTTTAAGAGGGATGGTGGCCTGTCATTAGCTTTTAATCCCTTCAGCGTGCTGCGGTCGCTAACAGGTTGTAACACGGATGTCAGTGCCTGCATTTGCAGTGCTCATACCCAGGATAATAACTGAACAATTCCTCCTCTTCAGTGCCGTGCTGACTTCTTACTACCTATGACTTAGCACGGATTCTTTCGTTTTTTTCTTCAGGAGGTGTTGATTGCTGCAAAAATAGTCGTGTTAATGGTTGCCATCGGCACCTTACTCTCACCGCTTCCATTTGGATGTTGTTGCCCCTTTTCCAGAGGTGATTTCCTCTGTGGAAGAGGCTCTGTGGCTGCTTCTTGTCTACTTCAGCACAAAATATTATTCTAAATGGTCTTTAGTGGTCATTTTTACTCTTGTTGCTGTTTTCCTGTTTCTCATTGAGCCTCACTTCCACCTTAAATCAACACCTCGTTTTAGCACGAGTCATGCTCTCATGGAGGTGAGAAATGTCTGAGAAGTCAGATGAAGGGTAGTTTGAATTAATGGTAAATAGTTCTGGCACACGTGATTTTGGGGAGCTTTGGACCAATCAGCATTACAGGGATTTCTTTTTAACCTCTACCTGTGTGATGTGCTGCTTTCTAAATTGTCAGGCTGCTTTTGGATATGGTATTTTAGACACGCAGAGTATCCATAACATCATGTAACAGGCTGGATGGGCTGCTGAAATAGGTCCTGACTTCCTAATTTTTATACTATTTGATGCTAGGTTCTATTTTACTCTAGGGCATTTCTTTTTATTTATCAACACTGAATTATTTTGGTTTTATTTCATCTGCCTAAAGGACTCCCTCATTTTTCGCCTGGTTTCCAGGTCGATTAAAGCATAGATGATTATTTTTTGATTTTGAACACTCACCATCCTTCTTGGAAGTGTTCAGAAGATGTGGATTTGGCCCTTGAGGATGTGGTTTATGGTGGACACGGTAGTGGTGGTGAGGACATGGTGGTGGTGCTGGGTTGGCTTTTCCAACCTTAATGATTCCATGATTCTGTGATTTTTTTGGTCTGTTCCATCCTTTCTCACTGATTTTAGGCACAATCCACAGGCAGACAGCAGCCTCACAAATATGTAGTTCCTACTCTTTGTGAAAATAAACGGTTGCATGCAAAGGAAAGACAAATTGTTTTCCCAGCTGGGCTCAACTGTATCATCAGACATCAGAGAATCCACATGGAAAAAAAGACATTACAAACTCCATAACCACAGGAACAGCTTCTATCTTCTGTTAGAAGCTTTATCAGGTCCAGGATCATCCAGCCACAGGATCCAAAGCCACAGAAAATCGAGTTGCTTTGCTTAGGGTTACCACAATCACCCTTTTCTAAATGAAAAACGGAGCTCCCACCTCGGAGCAGCCGTGACCTTCACCTGTGCTTGGAATGACTTCTTGGAGAACTCCGTGGCTCCACCCTCCTGCTTTTCTCAGGGCATTAAGTGTGGGGTAAGGGAGGGAATAAACCTGAGCTGGCATTGCTGAGTCACTGCAGGGATTTGAGATGGGATGACTTGGTGGTGGAGGGACCACCCAGCTCTGGAGGCAGCAGGAGGGATCAGCAGAGGAAAAATCCAAGGAAAGAACAGGGCAGTGGAGGATTAACTGGAAGGAGGCAAAGTAAAACTAGAAAGCAGATTTAAGGTGGATTTTAGAGTGCAATTGTGGGTAAGCAACATCTCTTGGAGCTTCTGTGTTCTTGCTAAATGCGGAGCCACTCAGGTCTGCTGGATGAGGGGACACTCCCCATCCCTGGAAGTGTTCAAGGCCAGGTTGGATGGGGCTTGGAGCAACCTGGGCTAGTGGAAGGTGTCCCTGCCCATGGTCTTTAAGGTCCCTTCCAACCCAAACCACTCTGTGATTCTTTATTCCCCTTTTCTCTGCACCCTTTTAATGCTCAGTGTCAAGCAAGAATTTCTCTGCTGTTTGGCATCTGGTTTTTTCTCTGCTTCAGGACACTTAGGACTTCTTGGTGAGCTCTTCTGAGCCTTCCATTATGGATTTGAGACCCCCACCAACAGCACTTCCCTCTCAACAGCTTCTCAGGATATGGCTGAGGAATGGGAGAGGGACTGGGGACAGCAGCTCTGTGTTGGGCTGATACATCCCTGACAGAAGGGTGCAGCCAGGTGGGGATTGGGCTCTGCTCCCAGGTGGCAAGTGACAGGACCAGAGGAAATGGCCTCGAGTTGCACCAGGGGAGGTTTGGATTGAATATTAGGAAAAATTTCCTCATGGAAAGGGTTGTCCAGCCCTGGCACAGCTGCCCAGGGCAGTGCTGGAGTCCCCATCCCTGCAGGGATTTAAAAGCCACGTGGATGTGGCACTTGGGGACATGGGTCAGTGGTGGCCTTGGCAGTGCTGGGGAAGGGTTGGACTCAGGGATCTCAGAGGGTTTTTCCACCCTCGGTGATTCCACGATTCTGTTTTCCTTCGCTTACCTGCAGACTGCAGAGCATTAGGAGCAGAGGAGATGTTGGGAACAAATTGGTCTTCCCTTTAATCTGACATTTCCTCTTGAGTCTTCATTTTGCTGCTTATTCCTGGAGCAGTTTGCTGCTGAGCTGTGATAAGCATCCCGTTCCCACTCCTTTTCCAGAGCTCCTGTGCCAGGAGACGTTCCGGCTTGGAACGCGCGCGCTGCCTGCGGGATCGCCTACCTGGCAATTATTTGTATTGTTTTGTACCCACTCAGAGCTTTAACCTGCAAGTCCCTTGGGGCACAGGTTCTGTGTTTTGTGTGGTTCGCTGGGCAACCATAGAGCTCTTCACTCCCCTCAGGGCATTACACAAAGCGTTAATAGTAAAATCCTAGGAAATCTATCTGGAATTGCAGGCACGGGGATTTTCTCATTGTCGGTTTTTTGCATTGCTGCTGAATCTTTGTGCAGTTCCATGAAGCTCGGACTTGGTGTAATGAAAGACAAATGTGTCTTCAGAACTCATCCAGGTCAAAACCAGGGATGCAGTCATCACCAAAACAATAAAAAAAGGGAAAGCACCTCTGTTCTGGAGCCAGGCTGGGAGAGCTGGGGGTGTTCACCTGGAGAAGAGAAGGAGCCAGGGAGACCTCAGAGCCCCTTCCAGTGCCTAAAGGGGCTCCAGGAGAGCTGGAGAGGAAATTGGACAAGGGCCTGGTGGGACAGGACACAGGGAATGGCTTCCCACTGCCAGAGGGCAGGGATGGATGGGATATTGGGAAGGAATTGTTGGCTGTGAGGGTGGTGAGGCCCTGGCACAGGATGCCCAGAGAAGCTGTGGCTGCCCCTGGATCCCTGGAAGTGTCCAAGGCCAGGTTGGACAGGGCTTGTAGCAACCTGGGCTAGTGGAAGGTGTCCCTGCCCATGGCAGGGGGTGGAACTGGATGGTCTTAGGTTCCCTTCCAAGCCAAACCATCCTGTGATTCCACGAAAAGCAGAGCAGAAGCACAAAGGTCGGCCATGGAAGGCAGCCCAAAGGAAAACAAGTCCAAGGATAGCTTTAAAGGTGGAAAATGAGGCTTTTTACTCCCAGGAGAGGAATTCAATGTAAACCCAAGAGCTGGCTGAACAGATACAGATGTGAAACAAAAATAAAGCAAATATTTTCACCTTCAATGCTTGGGAAATCAGGGCTGGATTGTCCATGAGCAGAAAAGCTGAGCTAAGACCCTGTTTGTGAGGCTACAAAGTGTCTCAACATTATAGGATCAGAGAATCACAGAAGGGTTTGGGTTGGAAGGGTCCTAAAAGATCACTGAGTTCCACCCATGCTGTGGTTTTTTATCAGTTTTGAAGGACAAGATCTCTCTTCTTCTCCTGGACAATTAAAGTTTTCTTTGCCATTGGAGCAGGCCTGGAAAATGCCAGTCCTGTACATGCTGATCTGAGCTGTTCTCTCCTCAAATGACCTAAGGTTAAACCAGGTGAGCTGTTGTGCAGGTTGGCAGAGCCGAAGTTGTGCCAGGGATGGCAGATTTCACCAAGTGACCACGAGGAGCCTTTGTCCCAGGTCACAGCAGACATGCTCTGTCTTGCTCAGGCTGCAGGGCTGGGTGAGACGTTCTGGCACTCGTAGGCTCCGGGGATTATCCATAAATTAGTGCCAGCTGCTCCAGTACTGGTTTTCCAGCTGCTCTGTGGCCAGAATGGGCTGTTCACTGTCCTGTTCTCAGTAGGGACCAGCTCAGTTTGATGTTCCAGGACGGGATCTACAATCAGTATTTCAGAGCACGGTCACCGCTGCTGACCTGCTCAAGGCTGTGAAATGTGGAGATTTAATCATACACTTTCTCCCCCTTCTTTCCTGAACGTTATTCCTTCTCTGTGCATCCCAAATGCCATCTTTCTCCATCCCAATAACAAGCCCAAACTGATCATTTATCCTTTTCTTCCCTTTCTTCATCTTCCTTCATGCTTCCTTGGCTCCCCAGGCCCCCACGAAGTCAGAATTCTGCTTCAGCCTTATTAGAAACCTCTGTCTAATTGTTTTGGTACCTTATTTTTCAGTATTAAAGGGATACCCAGGACTCATAACGCTTCCTAGGAAGTGTGCAAGAGCCTGGAAGTGCTCTCTTCCAGTAGGAAGCCTCAGGAATTGAAAATGTTTTATTTGCTGCTGAAATAAGAGGGAGTTTTTAGGCTTTCCCTGATAACTGTTATCATTCCCTACTGGCTGTTGTGGGGTGTGTGGATGAAAACCCAAGAACAGAGTTTCTGTCCTTGTCTCCTCCAGCAGTTCTTTCATCCTAAATGATGTCATTACGTTGGTGTTGCATCTTGCTCATGGTTACACTCATCCTGTCTTTCCTTCCTTCGGTGCTCCCGTTGCCAAAGTTAATTTAGAACCAAATTACGAGCCTTTCACCTCCAACTCCGAGATTTATTGTAGCGTTCTCTGTGTAAATACTCACAACTGGTCGTGTTAATGAGCGGGGAAAAGCAGCAAAGCCTGGAAATCCAAATAAAGCCAGAACATTTTATGTCTTCTTTAAAACACAGCATTCACCTTTGCTTTTGTGCTGCCCTGGAGGAGAATCTGTGCCTCCAGGAACTTGGAAAGCTGCAAGTGAGCATGGAACAATGCAAGTCTCTGCAGAAACGGGGCTGTGATAACTTGGCTTTTTTGGCCTACATTTCTCAGCGGTTATTATTTGTTAATTATGTTGTAGAGCGCTCACAAGTGGGCTAATTGCTTCCCCAGAGAGCTTGCAAGGAAATGATGGACAGAACAAGGGCAGGATGTTACATATCTCAGATAGAGAGAGGGTAAGGTAGGACACGGGCGAGACGGGTAGGGAAACACTTGGAGCAGTATTTTGAAGCTGAGAGAAGAGTTGGGTTGGTTTTTGGAGGAGAGGAAGAGAGTCCCAGTTGGAATTGAGCTGAGGAGCTGATTGTCAGAAGAGTTGTTTAAGGAAGCACCAAAACTAAAGGCAGAAATGAAGAAGAAATGCAAGAATTTGCGAAAAAAAGGCTGCAGGGAGGTTGTACCTGTCTGGGTTGTAGACACTGGGCTGTGCTGTGTGAATCCTTGAAAACAAGGATAACATCCTTATGAACTCTAGGCACACTGCATGAATGGTATTCCTTAAAAAATAAACCCTTTTCCTCAGAAAAAGTTTTCTTCAGACCCTTATAGATGGGAGAGAAGAAAAAAAAAAAAGTGCGTACACATCCATATTTCAAATTTAATTCTCATTCTTGCTGTTTGTGTTTCTGCATCTTTCTTTTAGCCTGCACAGGAGGGCCCTGCTGTTATTTATGGTATTTCTGGTCTGTGCTGCCCCAAATTGTAAAGTTCTGATTCATTTCCCTGTGCTGTGAGTCCCCCTTCGCACCTGCTTAGAGGAAAGGAACCAAGCCTGAGGAAGGCACACTAAAAAGTGACAACAAAGTGACACAAGGTATTTCTCAGGGGCTCCTGGGCCACTGCTGGTGCTGAAAAACAGGAAATGTCTGTCCCCTTGCCCAGAGGTCTGAGCTGGTTTGGATCCGTGGATCAGCTCTCCCACAAATCACCCTCACGGAGCAGGGGAACGGAAGAAGCTCAAGTGTGGATTTTCCTTTTGAGAAGCATTTGCTGAGGGGAAGGGGAAAGGAGCGAAGCTTTGGTTTAATTTAACTTCTTCAGATGCTCCTGGAAGCACTTTATTTGTACACAGATCTGCTTTTCTACATTTATTATTAGAAAAGAGCCAGAAGAGGAGTTTGACATAGGCAGGTGTTATTTTCAGATTTCAAAGCACGTGTGGTTTCCTCTGCCAGAAGCCAAAGCTGTGATGCTGGGACTGTGCTTGCTCTTGGAATTGCTACCAGAACTCCTTTCTCTCCTCTGAGTGCTTCCAATGGTTTTTATTCCATCCTTTCTCTCAGCATCCCGAATCTTCAGACCCCTCATTAATACCTTTGCTTGTATTCACCATCTGGCTAGCCAAGCCCACTTGTTACTTCTTGTGGGATTCTTCTGTATCTGTGGAGCACAGGAAGAAATCCTGAACTCGGGAATCAATTAGGGTTTGGTCTTCTGAATCCTGAAGAGCAGCTGCCCGTTCCACACACATTGCAAAGGGATAACAAAAAGTGCCCAGGGAACGACAGGACACGTGGAGAAAGCTTGGGTTGCTTCTGAGCATGGCAGTGCCACGGGACCAATACCCACAGTACTGGGGACAGGGATGACTGTCCTGGACTTTTGAAGACTTTTTAGACATTTAGAGTCTGAATTCAGGATTTTAAAAACTCAGTCTACACTGATTTGCATCCTGGGCTGATCCCCAGTGTGGGCAGCAGGGGAGGGGGGGGATTCTGCTCCTCTGCCCTGCTCAGCTGAGACCCCACCTGCAGAGCTGCTCCCAGGGCTGGAGCCCCTCTGCTCTGGAGCCAGGGTGGGAGAGCTGGGGGTGTTCACCTGGAGAAGAGAAGGCTCCAGGGAGACCTCAGAGCCCCTTCCAGGGCCTAAGGGGGCTCCAGGAGAGCTGGAGAGGGACTTGGGACAAGGGATGGAGGAACAGGACACAGGGAATGGCTTCCCACTGCCAGAGGGCAGGGATAGATGGGATATTGGGAAGGAATTCTTCCCTGTGAGGGTGGCACAGGGTGCCCAGAGAAGCTGTGGCTGTCCCTGGATCCCTGGAAGTGTCCAAGGCCTGGTTGGACAGGGCTTGGAGCAACGTGGGATAGTGGAAGGTGTCCCTGCCCATGGTCTGGATGATCTTTAATGTCCCTTCCAACCCAAACCATTCCATGATTTTTCTCCTGCTCACTCCTTTAAAATACAATGTCTGAGACTCCTGGTGATTTGATTCCTCACAGACCTATCACAGAAGTGCTGCTGGGTCAGTTCTGTGTTCGGTGTCCCAGCCCCAGGTGCAGGTGAGTGGAATTCCAGGGTTATTTCCATCCTTGTTCATCTGGGATACCTCTGTGAAGGATCTCCAGGCACCTTACAAACACTTTCTGAAACTCTTAGCTCTGCTGTGAGTTTCATGCAGTTGATCAGGCATGTTCTGTGCTTTGATAACCTGTGCCAGAGCTGGAGGGAATAACTTCTCCAGGGTTTCCCACCAGCTGGGAAGAGAACTTGGGAAACATGACCTTCCCAGTCCTGAGCTCACTTTGCTGGACTGTACTTCCTCTGTTATTCAAGGTGAGAACAGAACAGTTAGAATTGATTTAGGTGCTTTTTGGGAAGATGAAGTCACTGTGTTTGGATCTCTGCATCGTGCCAATAGAGAGATCCTAGGGGAAATCTCTTCCTTTAGTTTTGTTTATATCCAGTCTAAGGCACAGATGTAATTTGCAGGGAAATGCGAAGGAAAAGAGGTTGTGCTGGCCTCAGCAGTGGAGCTGGAGTGGAATGAGATGTCACAGGGATATAAGTGTCTCTCAAGATATGAAAAGGGTTTTCTCTGCCGTGTGCTGAATTTTTTAACTCTTTCCTTATGTGCCTTCAGCACCTCTTGGGAATTATCCCACGCTGCGTATTCCCCCTTAGCCTCAGCTCCTGGATTTTACTCGCTGCCTTTGTTGTGCAAAAACTGAAATAAATGGATTTTTTTTTTTCCTGAAAAGTGTAAGAACAGTAGGAGGAAGTGTGTGTGTGCCCTGTGGGACGTGGTGCCGGGATTCCCAAGCTGCCCTTGGAAATACAGGTGCTGTGGCCTGACCAGGATCTGCTCAGAACAGCTGGAATGAATCCCCAGGACTGTCATTGCAATCAAGTCCCTGGCCAAAATTTAATCCTCTGCACTTTTGCAACCCTGTTGTTTCCTGTTCCTGCTGGTGTTTGCAGGCTGGAGGCAAAACCTGGCTGAGTGTCACAGCTTTATTGTGCAGCTCCTGTTTCACGGATGGGAACAGGCTGGGCTCCAGCTCATCCTACACCCCTGAAAATGGATTGTTTGTATCACTAACAAATGGCATTTTGCATACCAAGAGTATTCAGAAAGAGAGGTGGGGGCTTTCTATTGTGTGAATTATGAGTGAAAATTGCTAAAATTGGCCTCTTGCTGAGGTACAGGATGAGCTTTTGACGAAAATAAAAAATAGAAGGACGAGACAGGTTGGGAGAATTTGGATGTGGTTTTAATAGAAACGCATCACCCCGGAATTTAAAACTGAAATATAAAATGGAAACAGCAAATACAATTTAAATGAAAATCAAGCACCTGTAGATTGCTGCAGTGGGGTGAAATGGGTGCTGTTACGTGGTAACAAAACCTCCTCACTAGGATGTGGTGCCACATCCAAGGCCAGGCTGGATGGAGCTTGGAGCAGCCTGGGATAGTGGAAGGTGTCCCTGCCCTTGGCAGGGGGTGGAATGGGATGGCCTTTAAGGTCCCTTCCCACTCAAAGCATTCCATGATTCTGTGGTCAGATTAGGGGTGTCCTGAAGGATGGTAAAACCTTTGTCTTTGGAGGTTTCCGTGACTCCACTAATAAAAGGTGGAGCTGGTGTAGCACTCACAGTAGTTCTGCTCCAGAGGTCAGTGATTCTATTAATAAACCCCAGATTATTCTAGGCAGAGATTTACTATAATAAAATTCCTTGGCCTTTTGATTGCAAGGGAAACGATCTGCTCTTTCTTTTGTAGTTGCAAGTGTAACAAAAATGGATCTCCATAATTCCGTGGGAGAACACCATATTTTTTAAAACATTTTTCCTTGTCCCCTTCCCATTAATTACTTCCTAACCTCTCTTCTTGTCCTTGCTGGGTTAGAGGCAGCCGATGGCTCCTGTGGAGTGTAGAAGTTAATATCAACTGCAAGACAGCAGCTGATGTTTCAATATATTCTGGCACAGAATTTATTTTAAGAGAGTCAAACAGGAAAGTGCTTCTCTGTAGTAATTGGAACTTGTCCTTTTAACAAGTGTCATGTCACCCAGGTATTGGACATTCAGGATTTTCATTCCATTTCCCATCAGTGGATTCATTGCTCTGCTGGCACTCAGGATAAACAGCAGTAAAATTAAACCTTCCTATGGATATGTGGTGTGTCCTGGTGATTACACCACCAAAAACCAGAAGTTGCAGGTGACCTGAATTTTTACCACTTTTGTCCAAATTGAGTATTCCTGATTCTCATCTCTTTTATTAAACCCTCATTTGTTTTAACAGCCTGCCCATGGAAGTGGTGGAATTATCATCCCAGGAGGGATTTAAAAGCTGTGTGGATGTGGCACTTGGGGACATGGGTTAGCGCTGGCTTTAGCAGTGCTGGGGAATTCTTGGACTCAACAACCTGAGAGGACTTTTCCAACCTTAACAATTCTATGATCACCAGGAGGTCAAATTGCATCCCTGTTGAGGTTTTTGAAGTATTACAGGACTGAAAGATGCTTCTGGAGTGCAGATCCCACATTTTCCATTCCAAGCAAGGATTAACTCCCCCTAAAACTTCCCTGGTAGTTGTCTGAGTTGCTTTCAGTGGCTGAGACTCCCGGTGGTTGTTGAGGCTTCACAAAGATACTGATTTCTCCTGGCAAAGTTTCCTGTGGATAAGTTCCATCTGCTGCCTGTCCTTTTCCTCATGAGCACCAGGGAAATTGTCCCGTTTTCCCTTTGCATCAGCCCTCTCTGTTCTCATCAGCTCTTCACAAGATGCTGTCTGCACTAAACCAATTTTAACCAGGTAAATTAAAAGCATTAGAGCCTCCTGGGTACCTGTTCTGATGCCAGAACTGACTGCAGAACTGATGGTATGTGGCCTTATTTATGCATGTATTTATTTTAATCCTGCTTAAACTCATCAGGCTACAGGTCTTTGTTCACCCTCTTGCATGTTTGATCCCAATCCAGACGTTAATGCTCATGCTTAACTTGAAGTTGTCAACTCCTTGAAGCAAGACTCTGTCATCGTTGATATCTGCAAAGCTCCAGAGTGACTCTTCAGGAATTATCTGCAGCCATTCCTGGGATGGAAAGATACAGGGATGCCCTCAGCTCTTGCCTGGCAAGTTTGGTGCACTGTACGGGGATCCTATCAACCTCTCGGTGAGGATCTGAAGTAGCAGAAACAGAACAGGATTATTTTAATCTTGTTACAGTTTCTCAACAAGAAAGTTGGTAAGAAATGCAGAACAGGGGTGGCTTCGTTTTAAAGCTAAGAGTGGTCCTGTGTTTTCCATGGAATTCAGGCTCCACGTGCTTCATCCAGCCCACTTTCTGTAATTTAAGTGAGAACCTACTGAAATAGTTTAGCTTTATTCTGCCTTTAGGATCATCCCTTCTGGACTCTGCCTTTTGTGTCATTTTTGTGAATCAGATTTCATAAAATTGTTGTGGATTACTACCAACAAAACAAAGGCACATGAAATTACTGGGCTTAAGTAATAGTAGTTCATTGCAGCAGACTGAGATGGTATAACAGATTTTTGTATTCCCCTCTTTTAAGGCTTTAAGTGCTAAAAAAGAAATACTTGCATTCTGAAGAGGAGGGAAACTTCTCTGAATTAATGCAGGCTGCTTCTGTTGCTCCTGTGCCAGCACCCTTTACTTTGCTGGTTGGTTCTATCTCACTTCTCCTTCCAGATTGCAGGTGCTGTTCTTCGTTTTGAATATTAATTATAATAATCCCAGAATGGATTGGAAGGGACCTTAAAGCTCATCTCATTCCCACCTCTGCCATTGGCAGGGACACCTTCCACTAGACCAGGTTGGGTTTCAAACTCATTTCATTACATGAGGTGTCAAAATCCTTCCCACTTTGGGCTTCTGCTGTTGCCGAACTGTTTTCACTGATGTGAATTCCTTTGATAATTGACCATAATCCCCTGGTTTTTTCCTTTCACTAAATAACCAAAAGGTGCTCTGAGAGTGGGATGCCCTAGAGATGCAATCCTGATCCTACAGGATTCAAGGGAACCAGGATTTCCCTCTGTAAGTTTAGTGTAGTCCCTTAATGATTTAATCATCAAGCACAGAAAGGCAGAGAAAAACACGGTGGTACATGGAGTGCTTTATGTCCTTCACATTATTTTCCATACATTTCACTAATTGCATAAACAGATGATATTTACAGGGGACTGTAATTGACCTTCATCTCTTCCTGTGCACTTCCCAACCTCTCCTTGAATTTTCCTATTGTTTCCTCTTACTCATTCCACATTTAACACCGTGTTTCAAGCAGTCCTTTTCTTTTACCAATTCCCTATTCCCAATTCCTTTTAACTTCCATCTCCTCAGCTCGATTTTGTGGGCAATTTTGGAACTCATGGCATGGACAAACATCTTCTCCAAAGCCCAATCTTCAGGTTTCCTTCCAGTTACAGCACAATTGCTCTTTCCCTTTTACCTGATCATCAGTTCTTTGGAGCAAGAATATTTTTTTCTGTCTTTTACCTGGTGGAAAATTGTCCTTCAGAAGCTGCAGCAGCACAATCCACTTTTAGGGATATCTGCCTTATTTTTCTTTGAAATTTTTCTCTGCGTTGGGTCAAGCAGGGGAGGAATTGCATAAATTGTGAGGGGTTAGAGAAAACCTCTGGTTAGAGTTCAGCAGTGTTCCCGTGGCTACTGGTACACCACAGAAGCAGGAATACCTTGGCATTTAACAGCCCTTCCAGGTGATTTATGGTTTTACATAAGCTTTTCCTAAACCAAGAGGTTTTCTAGGGTTGGCACCTCTTTGCTTGTCTCCATGCCCTGTTGGTTCTGTGCTCAGTGGCCCATGGTTATTAAAATTCTTATCAATAAAGGAGTTTCTGAGCAAGGTTCTTATTTTCTAAACTCGTACGTACCTTTGGAACTCCTCTGCTTAACCAAAGGAACATTTGTTTTTATGCCTAATGTACTTCATGAAAAGAAATGTGTAGAGTTCAAGTAATATTTGCCTTCAATTACAGTAATTAAGTTGTCAGGACTTGAAGTCACCAAAGCAAAGAGAAAATCCTTTCCTGGTTGGCCAGGGGGTAACGGGTGTTCTGGGCCCAAGTGTGTTTTACACATCGGGGTGGGGAGGGAAACGGTTCTGGCCAAAAACCTGGGAGTCTGTTTGTCCTTTTGCAATACAGGGTGTCCAAATCCTGCTCTGGAGGGGAAGGAAAATGACCCTGTTTGCCTGGGCTTCAGCAGGGCAGCTATTTCTGCTCTGCACCAAGGCTGGATAGATGGGCTGAGACCAATGGGGTGAGGGTTACCGAGGCCGAGTGCTGGGTCCTGCACTCAGTCACACCAACCCCTGCAGCTCCACGCTGGGGAAGAGCAGCTGGAAAGCTGGAAAAGGACCTGGGGGTGCTGGTGACAGCGGCTGGACATGAGCCAGGTGTGCCCAGGTGGGCAAGGGGCCAGTGGCACCTGGGCTGTGTCAGGAATAGTGTGGCCAGCAGGGCCAGGGCAGTGATTGTCCCTCTGTGCTGGCACTGCTGGGGCACCTCCCATCCTGGGGACACTTCTGGGAGCCTCCTAACAAGAGAGACCTGGAGGGGCTGGAGCACCAGGGATGGGAACGGAGCTGGGGAAGGGGCTGGAGCAGCAGGAGCGGCTGAGGGAGCTGGGAAAGGGGCTCAGCCTGGAGAAAAGGAGGCTCGGGGGGACCTTGTGGCTCTGCAGAGCTCCCTGACAGGAGGGGCCAGCCAGGGGGGGGTCGGGCTCTGCTCCCAGGGAACAGGGACAGGATGAGAGGGAACGGCCTCAAGCTGTGCCTGGGGAGGTTCAGGTTGGACATCAGGAGGAATTTCCCCAAGGAAAGGGTTGTTAAACATAGGAAGGAGCTGCCCAGGGTGGGTTTGGAGTCCCCATCCCTGGTGGTGTCCAAGGAAGGACTGGATGTGGCACTCAGTGCCCTGGGCTGGTGACAAGGTGGGGATCAGTCACGGGTTGGACTTGATAGTGTTGGAGCTCTTTTCCAACCTGAGTGATCCTGTGATGCCATGGGATTCTGTGCTTGTTGGGTAAGGTCTTATTAAAAACAGGTTTAATATAAATGTAGCTCAACCCATTTATCCTGGGAATTCTGTCCTGTCAAACTTCTTCTGCAGCTCCCCTTTCAAATGTAACCTGTGTGGATACATCCTGTTTTTCCCTGTGTTCCACATCCCTTTTCAGGCTTCTTTGCCAGAAGTCAAATAGTTTCAGTTACTTCATAACCCTGCAGGAACACTACAACATATCCCTACAAGAAAAGTCCCTGATTTTGATAAGTGCCCACACAAACATCACTGGAATCTCAAGTGCAGCCCTACTTTCGTTCCACTGGAATAGCTCTCTTGAAAGCAGATGGATGAGGAAATCACCACTCGTAATGCATCACTAATGACACCAATTTTTGCATTCCTGCTCATGGGAGTAAAGGTTATGGATGCATAAGGAGCCAGACCTGGAAAACCTTACTCACAAACCCTAATAAACCCCACTTCAGCCAGCAAGTTTAACGATGCCCTCAAGAGAGGCAGATCCCTTATCTGCAGTATCATGCAATAACTATAAAGTGTTGAGATTAAGTGGGATTTTATCTCCCAGCTCTCTGCTGGCCTTCCCCGAGTACCAGGTTATGGCAGTGAAAGTGGCTGTGAAATGTGGCTGCTCTGATCTGGGCAGGTTTTATAGTCCCTTCATTCAGCATGTGTGGGCAGACTGGATGCTCTTATCCACCTGTGCATTTATGAATGGAGAAACTGGGAATTATCTCTGACTGTGATCCTTGTGGATCCCTGTTCCTTCAAGAAGGGGTTGTAGGGCAGATGTTGGTGAGGATTCTACACCTTCCCAGCTTCTCCCATCCAGAGGGGGTACCTGGTTACCTGTGGTGTGTACAAGGCTTTAAAAGAATAGTTGATGACCTGAGGGAGCTGGGAAAGGGGCTCAGCCTGGAGAAAAGGAGGCTCAGGGGGGACCTTGTGGCTCTGCACAACTCCCTGACAGGAGGGGGCAGCCAGAGGGGTCGGGCTCTGCTCCCAGGGAACAGGGACAGGAGGAGAGGGAATGGCCTCAAGCTGTGCCTGGGGAGGTTCAGATTGGAAATGAGGAGGAATTTCTTCATGGAAGGGGTGGTCAAGCACTGGAAGGGGCTGCCCAGGGAGGTTTGGAGTCCCCATTTCCAGAGGTGTCCAAGGAATGACTGGATGTGGCACTCAGTGCTCTGGACTGGGTGACAAGGTGGGGATCGGTCACAGGTTGGACTCAATGGTCTTGAACCTCTTTTCCAACCTCATTTATTCTGTGATTCTGTGAAAATTTGGGACATTTCCAAGAGTCATTTGTGACTTTTGCCAAGCAAAAGGCTATACCACAAAGGCTTTGTTTTGAGTGCCTTGGTATGTATGTGAACAAGCCCTAATTTCAGCTGCCTTTCTGGTTTGTTTATTTTGTAAATCTCAGATAATTTAACAAATTATACATTTCCATCTTGTGGCATTTGTTGCTTTCTCAGAGTCCATTCTCTTCGTGCCATCTGTAACATCCAGCTCCAGAGCTATACTTTGCTTTTAGTTTGATATTTCCTTTCTAGAAAGGAGACTCTTCACCTGCAGCTGGAGATGAGCAGCTCTTTATTTCATATCCACAGAAACCTTGTAAGATGTAACCTGTGATGTTGTTTGTGCCATCTGATAACGGGTGATCAAATGGAGCCTGTTTAAATAACAACATCTGGGACACCCTGACAGCAGAGCAGCTCCGAAACAAACATTTCCAAAGATCAGATAAGATGGAAGAGGTGCTTCAGTGCTGGATTGCTCCCTGGATCACAAGTTCTTAGCTGGAGAGTTATTCCAGGCATGGGATTTCCTTTGTGCCACGGGCTAATAGATTGCAGTGGATCATTTTTCATGCTGGTTTATGTCCTGCAGAGACCTGTGCTTTGTAAAGTCAGTGTAATGCACTGAGTATGACAGTGGGAGACATGAGTTATGTAGGAGTAGGTAAACTGAGGAACTCAAAACAACTGAAAATTGTCTTGGTTTGTGTTCTCTTGCTGCCTTCCAACCTTCCACCTCTTCTCCCTAAACCCTACAGCATTTTTTACATTAAGGGCTGCCTCACTTCCACCCAAATCTGTACTTGCACAGTTAATTTTCAAAGCACCACGTTGCTTTTCAGTATTTTTCTCATTAGTGTGCAAAAAAACCCCAGCATTATGTTTAAAGCCATGATTCCTGACTCTCACTCCTGCTCCTCTCTGTTCACTTGCAGGAGGATACTGGTGATCCCGATTCCCAGGAAGAGAAGGAGGGGAACAACTGGCTCTCCAGTCCTGGAGATGGTTCCAATACAGTGAAGAGTGGTCTCACTGTCCAGGAATATTTTGCCCAGCGCATGGCAAAGCTGAAGGGATCCCAGAAGGAAACAGAAACAAAGGTGGATCATTCCAGCCCGACAGCTGACGAAGCTGTGAAGCCTTCAGAAGAGCTGGAAACCAAAGTCAAAAAGAAAAAGAAGAAGCAGAAGAGAGATGATGAGGCAGAGAGGACAGAGGACTGTAAGAAACCAGAGAAAAAGCCTAAGACAGGGAGCTTGAATGGAAAAGAACTGGATGATCCACTAAATGAATGTCACAAAAGGAAAAAAAAGAGGAAACATAAAGAGGAGAATGAAGGAGAAAGCATCAGTTGTGATGAAAACACAGGCAATGGAGAAAGTCCTATGGGAATGTCTGAGGGGGAGGAACTCAGCACAGAGGAGCAGGAGGAAAAGCAGAAGAAATGCCATAAGAAGAAGCACAAAAAGCAGCAAGAGGAGACAGAGGAGTGTGGGGAAGGAGCACCCAGAAAGAAAAAGAAGCACTGCAAGAACATCTAACCCCCTTCAGGCTCAGGCTGGGGGTCTGGGGTGAGTCTGTGTTAGAGGAGGCTCTGTGGAAGCACAGCAGCAGACAACACATCGTACTCCAGGCTTGGACACTGCTCCGGCTGGGACCACAGACTGGATCTAAACACAGAATGGATCTAAACACAGGCTGAATCTAAGCTCAGACTGGATCTAAACCCAGCTCTCCCAAGGGAAAACATGGTGATGGGCCAACAGGAGCTTCAGTGCTATGTTCAAAAGGGATCCACGTGGAGGATTAACACATCGAGACTGTGAAAGGCAGGGAATGACTTTCTGCTGCTTCACACTGACTGTGTTTTTCTCTATCCAGGAAAAAAATAACAAAAAAAAATCACCCAAGTACTGCCTTTTTGTTAAAGTTGTTTTCACTTGTGAGAGCCCAGCTCTGCTTCTGGAAGCAGGAGGGGGTTTGCAAAGCTGTCTGTGTTTCTTCACTGATTTTTGCAAAGTGGTGTCTAATTTTTACATTAATCTCTTTTTACTTACAAAATGAATGCTCTTTCTTCCCAAAATGCTTACTCTGATTAAAGGTTTGCTCCTGAGTGTCAGCTCTGAAGGATGAAATAAAAAGACCTCCCTGTGCCTCCAAACCGTTGTCAAACTTTTGTAACTTTGCACCAAAGCTGAAGGAACTGTGCATTAACCATATCATTTATTAACCATATCCAAATCTTTGATTCCCAGGCAACATTCAGGATCTCTTCAGTGGTGCCTCTGGAATTCAGAAAGATGCCTTGGATAGAGCAAGGTTTTTTCCTGAAATTGGGAGACCAACAGATTTTAAAAGCACAGTCAGATGCGTTGGTATTGCCATTCACACATGGAAAACTTGCAGTTTGGATTTATAACCAAACCAGAGCTGGTTTCTCATCGTAAGCCTGGAAATAAGGAATGCTGGAACTGGGGACTGCCACGAGCACTTTTGTGGGAGGTCTGAAACATTCAGCATGAATTTTGGGATGTTAATATCACTCAGAGCTGTCAGAAGAGATGGGTGAGCTTGGAAGTGGTGGAATGGGAAGAAGGATGCACCTTCCTGGTGTCCTGTTCTGATATTTCTTTGGCCACAGCAAAATGGCAGCACGGCCCTGAAAACCTGCCAGTTATCCTGGCAGAACCCAGAATCCAAATCCATTAGCTGCTCATTTCATTCAGGCCTGGCTGGGTTTCATCAGTGTAAATCTAAAACATCCCATTGGCTGCACTGCTGAATAAAATGGGTACATTTTTATATTGTCTCAGCTCAGTGGAGTTGCTTCACATGGTTTGAGGAACATTGTCAAGATGCAGATGTTAATAGGGGAAAAAATTTCCTTAAGCTGCCTTTATTGTGCAGTGGAGGAAGCTCCATCTGCAGCACCCAGACCACATGGATGGTTTGGTTGCAGCTCAACTCCTCCTTTTCTAAGATCTCTTGGTTTCCAAAGCACCTTTTTTTTTTTTTCCTGCCCTCAGGACATGCTCGTTCACTGCAGCAAAATGAAGTTTCACTTCTTGTATGGGAGAACAAGATGCCTTTCCCTGGGTTTCACACACCAGGGGTTTTTAACCCTTGTTGCGTCTCCTTTTCAGGCTGTACAGTTATTATCCAACATAATCCTGCTTGTCCCTTGCTTCCTTAAATGAAATACCACTGAATACCATCAGTTGTTATCAGACTGGGAGGAAACTCCATGCTTGAGGTGAAAAAAACATCTCCTCAATGGAAGAAGACAGCAAAATAATGTTTTATATTATGTTGAAGCATCCCTCCTGATTTCTTGCTCACCACAAGTTGGAATTTTTGTTATTAGAATCCAAAAGCCTGATTGTTTCCAATTATTATTTTTTAACTCTTTAAGCAACTAAACTTTACAGTTTAAAATCTCTGGGATTTCAGTTTTAAAAGGTGCTAGTCAAGGAATAAGGTTTCCTTCTCCAAATACTGCTGGGCTTGTTTGTTTGTTCCCTCTGTGAATTTCCATGTGTTTCTGTGTGCTGATTCTTGTGGGTGCTTGGCCACATTCCAGTGTCACTTACAAGAAGAATAAAACCAGGAATAAACCTTTAAATTCACGCTGTTGCTCCTGTTAAGTTCAGGATACCCAAGACTTAAATCTGGCTCAGATGGAAGTTACCAGCTACCAATGGAAGATTCTCTATTTCTGCGAGGAATACATGGCACTTTATCCTGGGAAATGTGGGATTTTAATGTGCCCCGAGCTCTGCATGTGGCTGTAGGAGGGGAAAATCATAATAAATAAATATTCATAAATCATAAATTGCTTGTATTTGACAGAAGCAATTGATTTAACTGCTCTGCTCTGTGTTTGTGGTCAGCATTACTCAATGAAAAGCTCTTCTTACCAGATACTGTCCAGTGAAACGGATGATTGGAACAAGAGGAACATGTTTCGGAGTAATAAATTACATATATATAAATTTTTTTGTTTGTTTCTAGTGGGTTTTGAGTTCGGTTTTAACCCAACTCTGGTTTGGCAAGAAGGCCTTTTTTAGAAAGCACAAGAAAAAGAATTACGTCAGTGCCCAGATGGTGGAATTAGCAGAATGTGAGCACAAAGGAACGCCTTGCTTTCATTTCCGCGAAAATCAGACTTTTAAACTCCAAGGCCTTTTGTTATAAATTCATCCATTGTGCTCGCAGAATGAGGTGGCTCCCAGTGAAATTACCTGGACACCAAGGAAAATGAGACTCCCCGCTCTGCTGTCGCTCCCGAATGGAGAACGAGGCACGCACAGCACAGATATTAAAATGTTTTCAGTTCTGGTAACCCCAGGTCAGCAGTGACAGAAGGAAATTTTCCTTTTTGCATTGGGAACATTCCAACACTGGTTTCTCCTGAGCTGTTCCGTTCTCTGCCGGGATAGGGCTGTTCTTCGCTTCAAGGCTCGGAATGCGCCGTGGGATCCACAGCCAAGGACGTGATTGGCAATGTCAGAGCAGCAATCACGGAGGCTGAATTGTGCTTGTAAACACCTGCAGGCACCAAACTACCCTGGGAAGTAGAGACCATGGAGAAACTGGTACCATTGTTGGACCCAAATCTGCATGAACTTTATAGGCTTTTGGAGTTTTGTCTGACTGTGGAGCTTTCCTTGGAGCCAGGGATGGGAGATGGCACTGGAGCACCCCGAGTGAGAGCCCGGACATGTGGAACAGGCAGCATTCCTTGAATTTCTTCCAAGTTGTTCCAGCTCTGGTGCTTCACACACAGCCAGCATAAAGGGGAGGTCGAATTGTAGAATCATGGAATCATTAAGGTTGGAAAAACCCTCTTAAGACCATCAAGTCCAACCATTCCCTCAGCACGGCCAAGGCCACCACTGGCCCATGTCCCCAAGAGCCCTTTAGTTACAACCAGGGTTTGCTTAAAACATAAATGCAAGGCACCACTGAAGATTTCAGAACCACCTGTGCTTGTGTTGAAGTAAATTTGAGTCCATTGAGATGCAGCTGCTTTGTGACATTTGTGAATTGAAGGGGCTGGAGCGTATCCGGGGAAGGGAACGGAGCTGGGGAAGGGGCTGGAGCAGCAGGAGCAGCTGAGGGAGCTGGGAAAGGGGCTCAGCCTGGAGAAAAGGAGGCTCAGGGGGGACCTTGTGGCTCTGCACAACTCCCTGACAGGAGGGGGCAGCCAGAGGGGTCGGGCTCTGCTCCCAGGGAACAGGGACAGGAGGAGAGGACAGAACCTCAAGCTGTGCCTGGGGAGGTTCAGATTGGACATCAGGAGGACTTTCCCCAAGGAAAGGGTTGTTAAACATTGGAAGGGGCTGCCCAGGGAGGTGTTGGAGTCCCCATCCCTGCAGGGATTTCAGAGCCGTGTGGATGTGGCACTTGGGGACATGGGTCAGTGGTGGCCTTGGCAGTGCTGGGGGATGGTTGGACTCCCTGATGTCCAAGGGATTTTCCACCCTAAACTATTCTGTGACTCTGTGAAATGTTTGGGGCAGCTCAGCATTGTGTCCATGGCTGCAGTTCTCCTTTCAGCTGCCCTGGTGCTCTCTGCCTTCAGCTCCTCAGCTCTCAGCAAGGACAATTAGCAGCATTCATCAGCGTAATTAACCAATTTTCTCCTGTTTAAACACACGAGACCGAAGTTGTTGCAGCATCCACCTTCAAAAGGCACAATTGACGTCACGAAACCTCCGAACCTGCCAACACTGAGGGGAGGAAGGAAGCTCCAAGAAGAGAGGGAAACCACACAAAGTCTGATGGAAACACTGCCCGGCATCACGCCTAGCTGGAAAAAAAGATCTGGGAATAGTGTATCCCATTGGATACAGCGTGAGGATTGTGGGCATCCAAAGCCATCCTTTGCCTAATTCCTCCTCTTTCCTGGGCAGGAACCCCCAGGAAGGGTCCGAGCTCAGAGAACTTGGGACAATAACCGAGGCTTTTGTCTCTGTACCTGTTCCATCCAAGGATAAACCAATTTTTTCTTGGATCAGCAAACTTCTGGTGATGTGGGACTGGGAAATGCAGTAGAAATACACAATTTTGTGGTGGCAGAAGTGGGAATATTGTTGTAAAACAAATTGAAGCTCCATTTCTCAGCAAGTCAAAATCTGCTTCTGAATCACTCAGATTTTTTCTTATCTTAATCCATCTTTATTAATGTAAAGGTGTAAGAGAGAAACTCTTCCTGATTCCTTTTAACCTAAAGGCACTAAAATACATATTTTTGTAACCTTAAAACTGCATTTTAAAAGTAGTAAGAGCGGAAATATTCAGCACTATGCTGAAAAATTTAGAATTTCGGGGATGGAGGGCTCTCTGCATTTTTTTGTATAATGGGAAAGCTCTGGGGTTTTTTCCTAGAAAATAAATGGTCCAGGTAGCAATCCCTGGGGAAAACCTAGTGGAATCAGGGAGGATGGACAGTGGGCAGAGTTGGGAACTGCAGCACTGAGGGAATCTTCTGCTGGGAACCCCCAGCTGTCTCTGCAAAAACTTCCCTTGGGAGCCAAGAGTTTCATTAATAATTAAGGAACACGCGAATATTGAGCTAATTTAGGTTTTGCACTTTCTCATACATTTTAACGTCCCTGAAGGTTGGTGGGGTGGGGGGGCGAAAATAAACCCTCCCTTCGCAGGAGTAAAATTCCAGATGTCGGATCCACACAAAAAAAAAAAAAAAAAAAAAAAAGGAGAGGGATATTTTTAAAGAGATGGTCGTTCCGTATAGGGGTCAGCCACTCATTTTCTGCCTGGCCCATGGGAGTTGTTGCCACCGTTCCCCATCCGTGAAAATGGGGGAGAACAAAGCTTTCTTCCCCCCTTTGTCTGCTCCGTCTATTTTCGCTCGCGGCTTTTCGCCGTAATTTCCCTGTTCCCAAAGCCCTGGGAGAGCTCTGCTGCTTCCTGTGCCCCAGATACAGGTGAAGCCTCGCAGCAGAGCGGGGAAGGTGAGCACACACACAGAAAGAAAAAGGTAATCCCGAGGTTTTTCCAGACTAATTACCCCGATCTGGTGGCAATGAAGAGATGGCATTTTCACATGGCCCCAGCCTCCTTTATGTAACGTGGGAGCTTCCGACAGGACAGGTTTGACCAGCATTTTAGGCAGGGTGCAGAATGAAACCCTCCTTACTAATGCCATCAGAATGCCAGGTGCTGAGGAGAGGGGGAGAAGGGGGGGAGGGAAAAAAAGTGGTTATTAATAACAGTAGCAGTGTTTGCACTTAAAATTCTGTGTGGGGGCCCTGGGAAGGGAGGAAATCCAAACGAGAAACATTATGCTGGATTTCTTTGTGCTGTAACCACACAGGAGCCCCAAATTGTCTCTCAGGGGGTTCTGAAAAGCCACGAGTTGACCCCTGCGGTACCTTTGGGAGGTCAAATGTTACTCCCAGGATGTGGAGGGAATAATGAGGATCAGGAACACCCACAGAGGTGCTGCAAGAGCTTCCTGGCTTTGGCAGCAGAGGCAGGAGGTGGGTGCAGGTCCTGTCCTTGCTCAGGGTTTTATCCTCTCCCGAACCTTTCCACCCATCCTGCAGAACGTGGAAGCACAGGGCAAGGTGGAGGCAGTCCTGTGAAAGGGATCCAGTGGAATTCATCCATCTCATTCCTTTTCCCAGGAAAGGAAATTCTGCTGCCACTACTAAAAATTCCTGGCCTCTGGGGCCTCGACAGAGGTGTTTTTATATTCATGATATCCAGGTCCTGAGCATCCTGAGGGTTAAAAAACAACACTGAGCCATGCACCATATTCACCCTACCCAAAGAACCACCCTATTCACAAGAAAACCTTACAACCCTGGGCAGCCTCTTTTTCAGGGCACTTCCACCCTCCTGAAGGGAACTAAACAAAATTAAGGATGTTCCAGGTTTTCTTCCCAACTTCTCGCTGCCAACCTCTGCAGCAGCTCCAGCCTGCAAAGTGCACCCGGGAGACCTGTGCCGGGCAGGGTGGAGGGTTTGGCATCCTCCCTCCCTGCCCCATCCCGGCACTTCAAGGCGTGAGACGGGACTTTGGGAGAGATCTGGAGCCGCTGGGACAGAACAAGCTGTCCCCAGGAGCGTGCCCGGCTCCAAACCCCAGATAAAAGGCAGGTCCTCTGTGTGTGTGTATGTGTGTGTGTGTGGAAAGGGTTTATAAATCTGTCCCGAGACCAGGAAATCTCCTGCGCCTTTTAGATTTAAGAGAAGTTGCCTTCCTGTTGTATTCCCAGATAACGCAGCTCTGATGGAGCCCACTTGTAAATAGCTTAATAGATTTAATCAGTTCCTTTGGAAAATGTTGTTGCTTCCGCAGGGTTTTAGTTCGTTCCCGGGGAAAAGCTCGGTGAGGGCACTTGCTGCTTCTGCCGCGAGCGAAATTGGCAGATTCCAGCTCTCCTGACCCCAAAATCGCTGCAATCCACGAGGAACCAGAGCCATCCCGCTCCTGTGCGGAGGGAAGGGAGGGACCAGGAAGCCCAGGCGGATCCTGCCCGGCTCACATTTACATGAGCTCTCTCCATCACTCCTAATCTGACAAGAGTCAATAGGAACACCCAGGCACGTGGGAAACCTGCCCAAACTCCACGGCCTGGGATCCGCGCCGGGGTTTTCCCCCCTGGCTTGGGGTCAGATGGGGCAGCCTTGGCCAGCCCCAGGAAACGCCCGCCCATCCCGCACCCCGTCCCGCTGCTGTTCTGGCGGCGCGGAGAGGAAACCCAGGGTCAGTCAAAGCGGAGCCGCTGCAGCCCCATGTCAGCGGGTCAGAGTCATAAAGGAACCCAGCCACCAGACACATTCCTCAGGGCAGGCTGCGGGGATGAGCCGGGAAAGGGCAGCCAGCGGGGGATTGTCGGTGCCATCACCTTCCTGGAGATCCTTTGTCCTAGTGAGGGGAATGCTGCTTGGATGACTTTCCCACCCTTGTGAACACCCAGTTGGGGTTCGTGGGGAACACCGTTGTGGGACTTAGGGACTTCCATCCCATCCAGGCTTTGTGGGATGGGGCAGCACTCCATAAAATGCAGCAGCAAGGAACAGATCCTTTGTCTCCCAGTGTCCAGGGATGGGCAGGGGGGACGGACTGGGGATGTTTCAACTTCTTTGAACTGTACGCAGCCCCATCCCTGCCTTGTTTTCCCCTAAAATCTCCCTCAGGAGTCCGACCAGGCTGGATAAGCACCCGCCAGCAGCTTCATTGTGTCCCAGTTTCCATCCCGTACAAGGGGACCTGGAAATTTGGGGTGAAAACCCGCATGGGGTGGGCAAAGCGCAGCCTGGACTGGTGGTTAAAGCAGGAGGAGTGGGGGAAAGGTGTCCCTGCCTGTGGGATCCATGCCCTGATTTCCCCCGGCAAACAGGGTTCCTGCAGCTTGCCAAATCCACGGGAGGGGCCTTGTGCACCCCAGTGGGATCTTCCTTTCGGTGCCATTTTCCTTTTCTTTCCAAGTTTTCAGTGCCTTTATCTCCTCTCTCTGTGTTACCCCAAGCCTTTAAAGTTTGAAGTCTCTGAGGCGCAGGGGGGCAGCGGGGCTGTTTGGGGGAGGGATATTTCCAGCTCTCTCCTCGCTCCCTTTCAGCGGGCAAAATAAGGAAAAAAAATAATAAAACAGGGGGAGGGGGA
>VXAD01004205.1:401103-411106 GCA_013399195.1 Dicrurus megarhynchus
CCGAGCCTCGCAGGGCGAGAAGGGCTCCGAGAGCCGCATCCGCCGGCCCATGAACGCGTTCATGGTGTGGGCGAAGGACGAGAGGAAGCGGCTGGCGGTGCAGAACCCCGACCTGCACAACGCGGAGCTCAGCAAGATGCTCGGTGAGGAGCGCGGCGGGCGCGGGTTTGGGGGGCGAGGAGAGGGGGGAGGTCGGGGACCCACCCGAGCATCCCCTGGGGTGTAAACCCTGCCCGGATCCGGTGCCCCGGGGTGAGCAGGCGGACACCCACCCAGCCAGCCAGGTGAAAATCCTGTCGGGATTCAGTGCCCTAGGGCACCCAGCGGAGATCCCTGCGGATGCAGACCTTGTCCGGGTTCGGTAACCCCGAGTCCACCAGGGCATTCCCGGGGGTGCAAATCGTGCCCGGATCCAGTGCCCCGGGGGAGGCACCCACGCACCCACCAGGGCATCCCATGGGATGCACACCCTGCTCGGATCCAGCGCTCCGGGCTTGGTCCGCAGGCACCCACCTGCGGTCCCTGGAGTGAAAACCCCGTCCGGATTCAGTGCATTGGCGTGAGGATCCACGCACAATCCCGGGGTGCAGATCCCGTTCGGATCCAGCGTCCCGGGCTGGGCGCCGTGCACCCACCCGGTCATCCCGGGGTGCAAATCCCATCCAGATCCATCCCCCGGATTGGGAACCCAAGCACCACCGGCCACGCCTGGGGGTGCCAACCCTGCCCGGATGGGGACCCGGTCTGGCACGCAGCAGGAGGACGCCCCTACACCTACCTGGCCGTTTTGGGGATGCAAAGCCAGCCCGGGTGCAGCATCCTGGGGCTGCAAAGCCTGATGGAGTCCCACACCCCGGGAGCAGCACCCGTGCACCCACCCTGTCACCCACGGGGTGCTCAGCCCAGAACTGTCCCACACTCCAGGTGTGCAGTCACCCTTCAGGGTGCCCTGATGGTGTCCTGCATCCCAGGGGACAGGCACCCTGCCACCCCTCGGCTGCACACCCTGAGGGTGCTGCCTCGCTGTGCAGGGAGGGACCCCCAAATTGTCCTGGCCTGTCCTTGCTGTCCCACTTTGTCCCAGCATTGCATGGCTGGGGTGTGCGTGTGTATTTCTGCTGTTGCTTTTGGGGGATCACAACCCATTTCGAGCATTTGTTTCCCACTCCCCGACCACTATTTCTCCCTTTCTCCCAATCCCCATTTTGATGTGAAACCAAGAGGGCAGACCGAAATTATCGGCCCAGACAGGCTGAGAAAGAGCTGCCCGAATTGCAACACAGCTTTGCTGCCCAACCTCTTATCCAAAGTTTGTGTTTCCCTGGACAGTTCTGTGGTGTTTTCTTTGGTGGTTTGGGTTTTCTCCTTGCTGCTTTGCCATGCAGCATCTCAGCTTATTAGTGTTATTTCTGCTGTCTCAGGCCATGGGAAGGCATCAAAGGCTTTGATCTGTATCCTCATTTCTCCCCCTTACCCTGAGGAGCAGCCTGGGACAGCCTCACTGTGGGATAAACCCCCCTCCCCCTGCCCAACTCTGCTTCTCTGTCCTGTGTCTTGGGGACATTTTATCGCAAACAGGGAGGAGCGAGGTCATAGAATTACAGAATCATGGAATGGTTTGGGTTGGAAGGGACCTTAAAGACCATCTAATCCATCCCCCTGCCATGGGCAGGGACACCTTCGACCATCCAGACCAGCTGTCACAGTGCCCAGGTCTCCTTGTGCCCCCGTGCAAGTCCTGGCAGGGCACAGGCTGGGGCACCTTAAAGGACACCACGTCCTGACCCCCTGCTCAGCCAGGCACGGCCTTGGCTGTCCCTGCTCCACAGCCCAGCTCTCTGTCCCAGCCCATGGAGCTGGGAGAGTTCATCTGCCTGGATTTATTTACTAACCCCAGCCTTGTGTGGGAACTTGGGATGAAGGGAGCCGGAGACTCTACAGCAGCCTCAATTCCCCCCTTCTTCTCCCACCCGCTGCCACCTTGTCCTCCCGCGGGGTTTTTGGGATGTGTCCTCCGCGTGTGTGCCAGCTGGGATACTGGGAGCCTTCGGGAGGCTGCGGGTGCTAAGGGAGCGTGTCCTCCGTTTCAGGGAAGTCCTGGAAGGCGCTGAGCCTGTCGCAGAAGCGTCCCTACGTGGAGGAGGCCGAGCGGCTGCGGGTGAAGCACATGCAAGATTATCCCAACTACAAGTACCGGCCCCGGCGGAAGAAGCAGGTCAAGCGCATCGGGAAGCGGGTGGATCCCGGCTTTCTGCTGGGCAGCCTGACACGGGACCAGAACTCTGTGCCGGAAAAGCGGACCTGCAGCCGGGCCGGGGGGGACAAAGAGGGCCCGGGTGAGTCCCCCCCCCGCCCGGGGCTGCCGGCCGTGCGGGGGTACCGGGAGGCTCCGGGCAGCGGCGGCAGCAGCACCAGCGTGGACACCTACCCCTACGGGCTGCCCACGCCGCCAGAGATGTCGCCGCTGGACGCCATAGACCCCGAGCAGAGCTTCTTCTCCTCACCCTGCCCCGAGAAGCATCACCGCTCCCACCTCGCCGGTGCCACCTTCTCCCCGGAGTACGCGGGCGGCTCCCTCCCGTGCGGCCACCACCCGCTCAGCCCCATGCCACAGCCGGCCACCTGCATGATCCCCCCGGCCTCCAGCTGCCCTCCCCTTCCTCCTCCTCCTCCTCCCAGCTACTACACACCCGCCTTCCCCTCCCTGCCCCCTCCCAGCCTCCATGCCCACCTGGGCCAGCTCTCCCCGCCGCCCGACCACCACGGCTTCGACACCTTGGATCAGCTGAGCCAAGCGGAGCTGCTGGGGGAGATGGACCGCAATGAGTTTGACCAGTATCTCAACAACCCTGGCCACAGCGACCACCACGGCGGGGCCTTGGCCAACGGGCACGTCCCGGCGTCTGGCAGCTCCCACAGCTCCGAGAACAGCCTCATCTCCGTCCTGGCCGATGCCACGGCCACCTACTACAATAACTACAGCGTCTCTTAGGAGCCCAGCCGGGGCCGCCTGGACCGGCCGAGGAAGGACCCGACACTGTTCCGAGGCGTTGCTCCCTGGGGACATCGCCCGCGGCCCCTCAGGGTGACCGAGTCTGAACCGCAGGGCCCTGGAGTCTCCTCGGTGTTGTAGGTAAAGGATTTGGGTTGCTGGGTCACCACCGTGCAAAGCCTGGAGTGCTCTGCTCCGACCGGGGCCGGGGGGCACTTCCCGATGCCAAAGCCCTTTGGCCAAGTCCCTCTTCCAAAGCAGGGATGCTCCCGGGAGTGCAGGAAGGCTGCCCCTCATATTGGGGCATTCCCAGCCCTGCTTTGGAGTCAGGAGTGCGGCAGCACCCTGCAAATGTCAGGTCTGAATTCCCCCTGGAAGGGGGAAAGGCAGGGGGAAAGGCAGGGATGGCAGAAGGGAAGATTTTGGTGAAGGTCTGTGAGCTGGTTTTGGGTTCTGGTGGCGGCGTTGCTGCAGCCACCCTGACCTGCCCGACTGCTCCAACGGGGATTAAACCCCCCCCCCGTCCCCTGCCCTGGAGCATGGATTGGGAGCTTCATCCCTCAGGAAACCCCGGAGGGGATGGGACACCAGCCAGGAGAGGGGCAGCCAGCCCCGAGGGCGCTGAGCCTGTTCTGGAGAGGGGCAAGATCAGGGCTGGGAAAGGCAGGATCCGGCCGGCATCCACCCCTGGGAGCAGGTCCTGGGATGAACATTTTGGCCAAGAGGTGATGATGTAGCAGACACTTTTTTTATCAAACATCCTTTGAAGGGGAAGGCTCCGTGTTTGGAGCCACAGTGCCCAATGCCTCTCCTAACTCTGGTGTTTTATTGCTTGTAATAAAGCTGTACATTGATTTATTCTTTCCATTATTCCCCCGCCCCCCTCGGATTTTGTATTGCTCGAGTTCTCTTCCTTTCCATAAAGATGAAGCTTTATTTTAAATCAGTTATATGACATGATTAATCTTAGTGTTTACTGTATGGCACTTGGTAATGATTAGTTAGTAATGTGGTTATGATTTCCTGGTTTCAGTCCCCAAAATGTATTAATAATAATTGCAAAGAATACTTAAAAAAAAAAACCAACCCAAAAGTTCACTGGTTTTTAAGCTAATACATTCCATCTCTTTTGTGTGACTCTATGCATTTTGAATGAGTGTAGATACGAGTTTGCATAAAATATTTAATTTAAATAAATATGTTTTTATACGATGATTGTTCGATGATTTAAATTGCTGTCACTTTTGACAACAGTTTTCAAAACAGAAACATTTCCCGTTCAAGTGCTATTTTTTTATATTTTCGTTGTCGTTGTCGTTGTTGGTATTTTCAGCCAAATTTTTCTACTTCCATTTTTTTATAAATAAAACAAAGATCTGTGGTTATCTTTACAAATTGTGGATTGCTTTCTAACAAACCGACTCAGGGCATGACAAGTGCCTACCCTCGCTTTCCATGGAGTGTCTCGGGGTTCAGGTCACTGCTGGCCTTGATTCTGCCTTTGCCATCTCCCAGATACGATCTTTTTAATCCTGTTTCCATATCACAGTGAAGTCAAGAGCTTTGCCTTTGGTTTCTTGGTGAGCACAGATGATGTTGCCAATTTATGGAGCGAGTGCGAGTGCCAGTGCCTGGAGCGTGGATTTTAGTCACATTTAAGGCTCTTTTCTTTCACAGTTTGGGCTGATTCACCTTTTAAGTGTGAGGACCTTGAAAAGGGTCCTTGTTTCAGGTGTAGATCAAGGCAATGAGGCCTCAGAAATGTGTGGGGGTCAAACTTGGGGAGCCACGTGAAGGTGATGTTGAGTGATGGTCTTCAGGCCTGGCCAGCAAAGAGAAAAGCTTAATCCATGTTGTTGTCCATGGAAAAACATCACAGCCTTCTCTTGCCAGACATTAAATCAGGCTGTGTCCCTGCTGTCCTTGAGGTTAAGCCATGCACAGAGAATCCCAGAGTTGTTAGGGCTGGAAGGGAGCTCTGGAGATCCAAGGCAGGGTAAACACTGCCCAAAGCAGTGTCCTCCCAGGCTGGGTCCTCCTGCTTGGCCCCAAAAAGTGGAGGAGAAAATTTCCTCGTGCCCTTAGTGATGCCACCTCTGTGTGGTGGCTGGGAGGGGTCTCCAGAGGTCACCCAACCCAATCCTGTCCCTCAGGATGGCTTGTTTCCCACAAATGACATCTCTGATCCACGGAGCCCATGGTCCCCGAAGGTGGAGGCTGTGTGAGTATTTGGGGAGGCATCAACAAGCCCCTGTCCTGTTGTCCTTCATTCCCTATTTTTATCCCCTGGATTCAGCTCTCCCATCCTGCCTCTTCCTTCTTCCATCTCTGCCTGTTCCTTCTTCCATCTCTCTGGCATCCCAACTCACCCTCGGCCTTTCGTTTTCAGGGGGAAAGGAACGGATACCTTTGGGTGTCCTGCCAGCCCCAGGTACTATGGTGGCTCCCTGACGGGGGTGGCTCAGCCCAAATGTGACTCTTCCAAGAGGATTTTGGAGCTGGAGGGAGGGAGGTGCCGGGATCCTGTTTGGCCTCTCTGCCCAGCAGCATTGACTCACGTGGGACCATGCCAGGAGCAGGAGTGGGGCCGGAGAAGTCCTGCTTTTCCCTTCTCCATCTCTCGCTGCAATCCCTGGGGTGGCCCAGGCCCGAGAGGCAGCTGAGAACAGTGAAACTGCCTTGGGGAAGGGGGCTCAGCTGTCCCAGCCCCCCCCCCAAAAATCAGCTCTGGGAATTGCCAGCAGCCAGGTTTGGGCTGTCACATTCTTACCCTGTAGGACTCTTTCTCCAGGACATTGGCTGCTCCTATTGGTCCTTCTCCTTATTCCCATGCCCCAAGCAACAACGGGATCAACTGCACCACCTCATGAGCCTTTTCCCTCCTTGCTTTCATCCCGTGCAGCGTTAGTGGAAGCAAACCCCCCTCCAAGAGCTCCCAGAGTCTGATTTCCCCAGGGAAAGGGGTTTCTCCCCGCACCCCATCCCCAAGGAGCCCGTCGGGCCGGGATAAACGGAAAGCCTCGCCAGCCAAGCCTGTCCCCACTTGCTCAACCCGGAGCCACGTGAGGAGAGGTGGGAGCTTGTCCCTGTGCTCTCTGCACGCCAGGAACAGCTACAGGCCCCAACCGGGAGCCGGGGCCCCCCGAGGGCGTTGGGAGTCTCAGCCAAGGCGAGGTGCGGCTCCCTGGGAGCCACGGCCGGATCCGGGCACACGCCCAGCGCCGGGAGCAGCCGGCTTCCACCTCCAGGACACTGCAGCCGAGATGAAATTCAGGAGCAAAACCACCCGCCTCTTCTCTGGTGGGATGGAAAATGAGATGCTATGGGTCAACCCCCACCCCACAGCAATTTTTTGGGATGCAGGGCATTGCTGCAGAGAGCAGATGGAAAATAAGCGGCTGGAAGAGGTGGGAAGGAGTGGTTTTGCTTGGAAGGTGGACATCCATGTGGAAGACTGCTGGCCATGGTGGTTTATGGGTGTTGGGGGTGTCTCCACCCCAAGCAGGACTCGTTCTGCATCAGTCCTGGGCACGTTTCTCCTCCCTCCCCGTCCCAAATCCAGGAGCCCATGGCTGTCTCAGTGCACGCTGAGGAGTCTTGTGGTTTGTGGCCTGCTGTCCCCAGCCTGGGAACCAGCAGGAAAATCAAATCAGGGCTACAGGAAGGGATAAAACAGCCTCACACCACATTTAGGCTCCTGCTTGGGGGTGTCAGCTTGGGCCGGGACAGGGGTATCTCCTTGCCAGGAGGGGACCAGACGTGACCAGGGTGTGAGCCCTCTGCCCCCAGTGTCCGGTGGCCTTGGCCGGTCCTTGGTCCCCGTGGCTGTGCAGGTCACGCTGCCGGGCATGGGGAGCAGGGATGAGGTCACCTTCCCGGATAGCTGGGATTTGGGCTGGCCAGGAGCTGCCGTGTGTGTGTCATGCCCTGGGCGATTTCCTTTGCATCCCTTGAGCAGGTGGTGACTCCTCTCTGTCCTCACTCTGCTTGTCCCGGTGCCACTGGGCAGGGGTGGGCCCTGGTGACAAACAGCCACGTGGATGTTCCATGCCTCAGTTTCCCTGTCTGTTAAAACAGAGGTAATTCTTCCTTCCCTCCCGCCCTTTTTCCGACCAGCTCTGAGAGGTGATCTGTCTCTTCCCGAGAGTTTGAACGGGACCAAGTGTGCTTGTGCTGCCTTTAGCACGAGGGGTCCCTGCCCCATGCGAGGGATCTGGATCCTGAGACAAAATCAGCAGGGAGACGAACATTTTCCCAGATTTTTCAAAGCAGAACCAGGTGAGGGAAGTAGAGGCAGAGAAGGGCTGAGCTCACCCTGCAAATCAGTGACAGAGCCTAGAGAGACCCTCAGCATGGCCAACTCCCCTAAATCCCCAAACCCTAAATCCCCTTTTGCCCCCTTTTTGCTCACCTTCCCCCTCCATCCCTTTTTTCCCCCCCACCCCACCCCGACTCCCAGCCCCGCTGCACCCCACGGCGGGGAGGGCAGGATCAGGCCCTCCCTCCCGTCTCTCCAGAGGAGGGAATGAGACAAGCTGCTGAGTGGTTTCCTGCCCGGCACTGCCAATGGGAGCTGCTTGGGGTGCCGGGAGCAGGGGAGGATGTATCCGGAGCTGAGTGTTTCCTGGCAGATAAGGCCAACCCCTCCTGCCGGATGTTATGAGTCCGGGTCCTACCTCCACGTTTCAAGAGAAGGGGCCGAGGAAAGGCTTGGATGTTTATGTCAAGGAAAAATAACTTCTCCCTCTGTGTACAATCCTCTGGCTCCCCCAGGGCTACGTGCGGGAGGGTAAATGCTGGGAATAGGAAAACAGGGGCGAGGAGGGTGATGGGGGACGAGGAGGGCTGCGGGCGGGCGGGGGTCTCTCCCTGCCTGCTGGGGCTGCATGGGAATGTGCCAAGGCGAAGGCAGGATGGATCTGGGGAGAAGAGCCTGAGGGTGGATAGTGCAGGCTCAGCACTGTAGGATCAGGCTCAGCATCAATCCAGGGCCACCTTGGCCAAGCCCAGCGTGTCACCTCCGGTGCCCACCCGGAGCAGATCCAGCCCCCAGTTAGCATTTCTCCTCATCCTTCAGATGAGCCCCTTCAAGGCCAGAGCCAAGGCCAACCCCCATGGCTGGAGATCCGGGGTTATCCTGCCCACCTCTGTCTTCCAGGGAATCAGGGATGCTGGCGGAGGGAGGATGGTGGCAGAGTTGGGTCTGGTGGCCCGGCTGGCTGAGGGGGAGGGGGAGGTTGTGCAGTGGGTATGGAGGGAATGAGGAAAACACGGATTTTCTCCATATTTTTTGCAATAAATAAGTAGAATCCAGTGCTGGCCGGTCTCCCCTTCAGAATGCAGCTGTGCTCTCCTAACACTCTTCTGGGAACATCCCCAAGGCTCAAGCCAGAACCTGTGCACTGCCTGAGGGCTGGTGCATGTCCAGGGCCACCTCTGGATGATGGAAGGAACATGGAGAGACCTGCACTAGACTTAGACTGGTCAAGAAATTAGGACAGAGAAGACCCCCCAGCCCTCAAGCGTTACCATTCCCACTGGAATTACCCCAGATCCCAGCACAGCCGTGCCCAGGCCACAAGTCCTGCCCCAGCCCCAGGACAGGGGCAGTGAGGACATTCCTGGAGAGGGTTTGGATGTGGTCACCTGGTTTGGATGTGTCCAGACATTGAACAGCTTTTGATGGAGAGTTTTTTCTTCGGCATCAATAGGGAGAAGTCTGAAAACAGAGAAAATCTGGCAATCTCCTGTCCAGGGTGATAAACGAGAGCTGAACTGCCTCCCACTCCCATTTCAATCCAAAAGAGGCTGCTGGAAGTCCCATTCCTCACCCAGTGGGTCCAAGAGAGCTCTGGAGGATGACCTGAGAAGAAATGGGGGAGGGAAAAGCCATGTTCTTCCTCCTCTGCCGAGCTCAAGGAGCCCATGAGGGTTCCCACTGGCAGCTGAAGGGCATCCAGGGAGCACTGCTGCATTCAGGGAGAATTTTTGGGATAAGAAGCCTCGTGCTGGAGGCCTGACCTGTGCCCTCCTGCAGCGTCTCTCACCCCTCTTCCCTCAGCACCCGGAATCCCCCCGTGTCCCATCCAGCCAGGACACCGCACCCCGCCTCGGCCAGCCCGAGATGTTGTTCTTTCCCTTTGATTTCCAGGAGCTCCCACTTGGCCCCCAGAGCTCCACGGCAAACAAAACATCAGAAGCCCAGGCTTGGCGGTGCAGGAAGGAAACCGGCTCATGCGGGGCTGAGTCACGATCCTGCTGCTCCCTCCCGGCATCCCAGGGAGCGGGATCGGGATCGGGTATCAAGGGATGCCAGGTCCCACCGACCCCTGACCAGCTGGGGCACCAAAAATCCTTGTCCACCACCACCATCACCAGCACCGCCACCCCGTTTTATTTGTTTTGATAAACAAAACACGGCTTGTGGGCTTTTTTCATGAAGTTGGAGTGGGAAAAGCTGGATTTGCTTCCCTGGTGAGGGAAGAGTCTCCACGCTGCCCGTTTGGGCCTCGGCCAAAATTCAGGGAGGATGCCAAAAACCTAAGGTTTAAAAGAGGCTCCTCAGCACCTCTGACCTGGGACCAGCTGTTTGATTTTCTCCTTTGAGGGCAGACTTGTTGTCTTGAGCATCATACAGTTGTGATTGTCACCACTCATATATTCCCAACTCTCCCCCTCGTATTTACTGGAGATAAAAAATATACACACATACACATGTATTTTATATATGTATATATATATACATATATATAAGATGGGTACTCCCAACTCTACCCCTCTCATTTACTGGAGATACCAAATATACAAATACAAATATAAATATAAATATGAATATAAATATAAATATAAATGTAAATGTAAATATAAATACAGATGTAAATACAAATATAAATATAAATGCAAATATAAATAAATATATAAATATACACATTCAGGAAATATGACATACACGTGTATAAATATGTATAAGGGATCGTTATATATATATATATATATATATATATATATATA
>VXAD01004205.1:411337-504685 GCA_013399195.1 Dicrurus megarhynchus
ATGATTTTATGATTTTATACATAAGTGTGTGAGTGTACACACAGAGGACATATGGCTTGGAGAAAGCAGCATCCCTTGTTCTGTTCCACAGCTCTCAGCACAGTCTGGTGGAACTCTCCACAGAGTGTGTGTCCCCTGTGTCCTTTTAGGGTGGATATCAGGAAAAGGTTTTTCCCCAGAGGGTGCTGGGGCACTGGAACAGCTCCCCAGGGAATGGGCACGGCCCCAAGGCTGCCAGAGCTCCAGGAGTGTTTGGACAGCGCTCTCAGGGGTGCACAGGGTGGGATTGTTGGGGTGTCTGTGAGGACTCACGATCCTTTTGTGTCCCTTCCAAATCAGGATATTCCATGATTCTGTGATTCTCACAGAAGTGCTGAGGTTCTAAGGAACCTCTGGATATCCCATATGGGATCTGTGACAGATCATTTCCTAGATGGAGGCCGTGCTTTGAGGCAGAAGGAGGTGGGACTCTCCTGAGGTTGACTGTCCCTCTCCAAACCAGCATGGCATTCCAAAATGCCTTTCCCTGGTGGCCTGGAGACCCTTCACTCGAAACAGAACCCACATCTCCACTAGCAATGAACAGCTCGGGTATCTCTGCACCATGGTCCCATAGAGGATCCATGGAGGTCCCAACTCTCCCAGGATCTCCCATGCCAGAGCTCCCTCTAAGCCAGGCTCCTGCCCACTCCAGGGAAAGAAGAGAAGGAAACCCACAACCCATATCCCCCCACCCTACCCCACCCTGCCTGCCTTCCATCGCCCAACCTCCTGAAAAGTCCCAAAAGCCACTCTGAGGGAATTTCTCCCAGGTCCGGGACTCCCATGTAAAGGCCCTGCTGTACTAAATGATCCATCAGAGCTTCCTGGTTGCTCTTCCCTGCTGCCTTCCCGGGTTCAAAAGGTGATTTAGGATGACATGCTCTGCTCTACATGAACGTGCCAGCTATTGCCAGCTCTTGCCAGCAGCGTGACGAGACGCCCCTTCATTGTACATTAATTCCAGCAGGCGTACGGCCCAGCAATCAAAGTGCCTCATTAAACTTTAATTAAATTTCCCAAGTGATTTGCTCCCGGGCGGAGAACCTGCAATGCAAGCCCAAGCAGGTCTGTGTGTGTGTGTGTGTGTGTGTGTGTGTGTGTGTGTGTCTGGGCTTTTGGGGTGTCTTTTTTTTCCCAAAGTGGTATCAACACTTCATGGCTGGGGTATGAAATAAAGCCAGAGGTGGAAATGCAGTCCAGAGGTGGAAATCCAGAGGTGGAAATCCAGTCCAGACTGTGGGAAGAAGAGCCAAACTGAACAGACTTTCTGCTCCTGCCACTCCTGCTGAGTGCTGCTCTCCTGGAAGAAGATTCTCCAGAGCCTTCTCTTCCCCAGGCCTGACAATTTTAACTCTCTCTGCTGTTCTCCTGGAAGACCAGGGAGATTTTGCACTACAGTCCCTTTGTAGGAATGGACAGGAGATAGAGAGGTCAGGAATTAGAAGTTGACCTCAGATCAGTTTCCACAATCAAAGCTCGGCAAAAAAACAGAGGAACAAGGAACTCCAAACTTGGAATGGATGGAAAACAAAACTAGATCTCTTTCTATCAATGCTGAGTCTTAGAGGGGTTGGGTTGGAAGGGACCTTAGGGATCACCCCATTCCAACACCCTGCCATGGGCAGGGACACCTTCCACTGGACCAGGTTTCTCCAAGCCCTGTCCAACCCGACCTTGGACACTTCCAGGGATCCAGGGGCAGCCAGAGCTTCTCAAATGAACCTGTGCCCATCCTCTGCCTTGATGACCAGTTGGCCTGGTCAAGTCCTTCCAGTCAAACTCTCTCCAGAGCAAGGTGGCTGCGCCTGAACAACCACCAGGAATGGTCCTTGGGCCATGCTGACTCCTGACCCGTGGCTAGGATCGTTTGGGCTCACTCCAGCGGACTCAAACCCAAGCCAGGAGTGCAAATAAGAGACGTCCAGTTCGTATCGAGACGTATCCACGTTGTCTCTGTTATTTCCTGCAAGCTGCGAGTTAATCTCCAGATTCAAATTCCCTGAAGACTCCAGGAGGAGCCAAAACCAAGGCCTTGTTCTGGGCGCTGCACAAAACCGACCCGGCGTGGACTCCACGAGTCCCTGCGCCGGGTTCCCGCACAAGGTGAAATTTCCCTGTGTTTTATCTTGGGCTGGAGTGGATGGATAGCAAACAAAAGTGAATACTGGAGCACTTATTCACATCGAAAGAGGCACGAGCACAAAAACCAGTCACCCCCTTGAAACTTCGAGTGAGGTGGGGATTTCCATGTATTGCCTGTGCTTCCAGATCTGCAGATAAGGGTACAGCTGGTCAAACATTTTCCATTGATGATTTCCTTGCAGAAAACATCCTTCTAAGGGAAAAAAAAAAAATACAGTAATTTAAAGAAAACTCAGAGTTTAGCTTTGTTTCCTTTAAGCACACTTACAAAAAAAGTGCATTTTATGCAACTTTTCAAGTTTTTCTTGCTGAAAAGAAAAATAAAAGTGATGAGTGACCAGTCAGAGTGAGAGATTGTTTGATTTTTTTTAAATTACAAGATGTATATTTTTTTAATATTTTTCATAGCAATATCCAAACTCTCCCAAAGCATCCATAGAAACTAGGATTTTTTTTTTTTCATGTTCTGTACTTGCTCCTTTCCATTAGCTGTACTTAACAGTTTCTTGGTCAAGTTAAGCTTCATCCTCATCATCAGATTCCACAAATTTTAAGACCTATTTAGTTTTAGGGGTCAGAGCAGATGGTCTTTGAAGATCCCTTTCAGCCCAGGGATTCCGTGATTCTGTAATTTGAACCCTTTCTACTTCAATATTAGCTATATTCAGGTGAACAACTGTGAGTAAAAATAACAGATTTTTCAGTAAAATTGATAGATTACTATTCTCAATTAAACAAAGATAAAACTGAAGTAGAGAAGATAATTTTCCCTCAAAAAAAAAAAAAAAGGAAGTTTTTACTAAGAAATTTTTTTTCAGAAAGGCAAATTTTGTTTTTGTTGAGGAAAGAAGGATGAGAACCTGAACTGGGAGAACAATTGAGATTGTCCAGTTGTTTCTTGCTGATTTTGCCTGTCCCTTCAGTCAAATTGGATAAAGACATTTATAGAATTAGGGAATATTCCTAAAAAATACGTTTGGAGGCTGAAGGGAAACAGGGATCTGCTTCCTAACTCTGCAGCCTACATTATGTTAACGGAAGAGAATAGTTAGGAATGGAATCAGAGCTCTGCATTTACGTGATTTTGCTCCTGCCCCTGAATCATTCCACCCCCTTTGCCAGGTCCCTAAACCCCAGCAAGCTCTGTCTAACCTGTCAGCAGTACTGGGATGATAATTCCTCTCTTCAGGGACCTGGGAACATCCATTATTCCCTGCAAAATCCTGAAGTGAACACACACCGTTGTTGCGTTCCTCCAAGGTGACAGGAACGAGCTGGAGAGAGCTCAGTGTCTTTAGGGAGAGAGGTCTGCAGGAATAGGCTGAGCCTTGGGAGACGAGGCTGTTAGCATGGAAACATTTGTCTGGGAAGGAAGATCCGTGGCAAAACCTGGCAAAAGCCCAGCCCAGCCCACTGGGGAAGTGTTGGATAAACTGATGTGGTGATTAAGCCCGGCATTCCCTCGATGACTTTTTGGTGGGGAGTATCTGAGACAGCTTAATTACAGGAGGATGGAGGAGCCTGAAGCCCACTGACTTCACCTGGAGGCTCATTCCTGGACTTTCTTCGGGCTGGATGTCCAAAAATGAGTCATGTCCCAGGAATGGGGTTAGGGGGTGAGACCAGGAATTGACTGGGTACGCCTCATCCTGCCTAGGCATGAAAAATCTTTCAGGGATCCTGTGGGATGAAGAGGAACAGGTTATTGTTGTGCAAAGTGCCTGGCTACCACTCTCCAACCTTTTGCAATTATAGGTTCATGAGTAAAAGTGGAGTTCATGAGTAAAAATTGCACATCCTTTGTGCAATTATACAGGAAAAAACTTGCAGGGTTGAAGTCCCCAAATCCTGCAGCTTTGAACACATCTCCCAGCAGACAAGGAGCAGTGTTATTTCTGGGGAACTGAAGGCCAGAGATCCACCCCCTGCTTCTGATTTGTGCACAGCGTTGGTGAATTCCCTTGGAGTGAAAATGGCAGATAAACCTCAGCATCTGTCTGAGGATCATGGTCATAGAGGGCTTTTCCAACCTTAAGGATTCTGTGGATTCTGTGAGCACAGAATAAAATGTAGGGTGATCTTTATCCCACCTAAATTAAGGAACTCAGAATTCTAGCTCCATTAGTTGTCAAAATATTCTAGGGGAAGGTGTCCCTGCCCATGGTCTTCATGGTTTCTTCCAACCCAAACCCTGTTACGATTCTATGATTTTACTATGACTATTCCCTGCCCAAATAATCACAGTATTAAAGATTTTGCGGTGGTACACCTACATTGCCCACTGGGAATAGCCCTAGGCAGTGCAAACTCCCAAAATCTGCACAGGAATCCCCTGGGTTGGTGCTGAATTGCAGAAAAGCAAAACCCATTCTGATGCCTTTGCCCTGTATCAGAGGGGACAACAGTGCTCCAGCATTGGTGCCATGGGACTTCCCAGTTTGCTGGAAGAAGAATAACCAAAAAATCCAGGACTCAGCTAATTTAATTTGCCTCTAGTCCAAGAGGAGGGCTGAGAACCTCCAGACACGGTCAGGGCATTTTTACAGCTATTTTAAAATAAGACAACCTGTCCTTCTTAAAAGCAACTTTTGTTCTTACTCCGTTCTTCAGTTTCATTCTCCAGAAGGTGTAGAGGGAAGCAAGAGCTTGGATTTGCCCAGCTCCAGGGTGTTTCCTGCAGTTCAGTGAATCCCAACAACACATGAAGAGCCTGGCAGTCTGTGCCAGGGCTTGACAACCCTCTCAGGGAACACACTTTTCCTCATATCCAATCTAAACCTCCTTTCTTCCCAGTATCCCATCCATCCCTGCCCTCTGGCACCTGGAAGCCATTTCCTGTGTCCTGTCCCTCCAGCCCTTGTCCCAAGTCCCTCTCCAGCTCTCTTGGAGCCCCTTTAGGCTCTGGAAGGGGCTCTGAGGTCTCCCTGGAGCCTTCTCTTCTCCAGGTGAGCACCCCCAGCTCTCCCAGCCTGGCTCCAGAACAGAGGAGCTCCAGCCCTCGGAGCAGCTCCGTGGCCTCCTCTGGATTCTCTCCAACAGGTCCATGTCTTGCCTGTGCTGAGGATCCCAGAGCTGGACACAGTTTTATGAGCCTCATCCCAGAGACTGGTCATCCTGCCTTTTCTTTGCAGAAAGACAGTCCAGATCAGGGAATGAACCAGAAATGTTCTGTTTCTACCACTCAGTCATTTGCTTTTTCATCCAAGTTCATCTAAACGTTGGCTGCTGGAAGCTTGGAGATTTTTGTGCTCCATCTGACTTTTCTCCTCCAGCCTCCCACTGGAGATTTCCCTCAGTGGAGCAAAGCAGGAAGAGCCTTTGTGCTCTCTAAATATGAAATAATTTAGGGTGGCTTAAAATCCCCATGTAATCAAAGCCATGCACTGTGGTTACTGCTATTAACCTCAGGATTTCTGTTAAAAACCCTCCCAACCAGCAACAATTCCTAGGCTTGTAGAGGGAAAATCTGAGAAAATGAGCCCTCCAATTCCTGATTTTTAATGCTCCTGACCCCCCCAGAGCTTCTCTTGCTCCCAGGACCCCACATCCCCCATTGCCCCCTGCACTGGTCCCTGTGTTTGTGGGGGATGTGTGAGAGCAAGGGCTGCCTCAGGATTTATTTTCAAGTATTAATACTTCTGCTGCAGGAGAGGAAGTGCAGTACCAGAGTGAGAGCCCAGAAGTCAGTTTCTGAACTATTCCCCCCCAAAAAATGCACCTCCAGAAATTCATGAGGAACTCACAAAGTCCTCAAGGCTGTGCTTTCCATCCTGGTTTCTTAAACTGAAATGATTTTTTTTTTTGTTAATTGTCATCTCAAAAAGAAAGGAGTCGTGGAAGTACATCCTGGCTCCTCTGCAGGACTTTGGACTGCCATTAGCATCTCGTGCATTATTCAGTGAGCTGATTATGAATGAATCAGCATAGATCCCTCCCCTTGGAAAGCTGAGAAAAGCTGCAGCTCTGTCAGAATGCCCCATGGCCCTTCCTGACCCAGCTGGCTGCAAAGGGAGATGTAATTTCTTAGTGACATTTAATTAAAGTTTAATTAATTTGTGAAGAAGCAGTGGATGTCCTGAATAGATTTTTATTTCAAAGGGAATGCTTGAAAATCGGTGCCCTGATCCTGTGTAGTGCTGGCAGAGTACTGAATGGACACTTTTTTTGTAAGGATTGGGAGATCAGTGGGGCAAGAAGCACCTGGAGGAGGGTTGGGCGTGGGATGTTTGATCCATGACTGAATTTGTGTTATCTGCAAAATAAATAAGGGATTAATGATTATTAAGCATCCTCTGATTAGGAACATCAGCAAGAAGCCAAGATCCCCTTCAAGTTATAAAGCCTGGGATAAATTCCACCTAAACCCAGCAATCCAGGAGCAATTACCACAGTGAAGTCCAGCTGCTTTTCCCTTTTCCTCTTTCCTCCCTCTCAAAATTCACCCTGTGACAATTTCCTCAGCCTGAGAGCTGATCCTGTATCGAATGTGCTGAATGGATAAAATCTGCAGCAGCAACAAGTTGTCTGTGAGATTAATTTGTCTCTGGAATCAACATTATGCAAACAGGACCCACCCTAATTTGTGTGAACAGGCTGCCTGTGTTATCTTATGATTAAACAGCTTTGTAAGCATCAGAATATCTCATCTGGCTTCCCTGAGCAGGGTCTGATCCAGGACAGGCTGCTACATTCCCTTCAGCTCTGCTCTGCACCTCCAGCGTGATCCTGAGGGCTTAGAGGGTCCAAGCACTTTTTAGGGGCAGGAACCAACTCTGTGTCAAGTTATAAATTAGTGGCACCTTAATTTTATTTCAGTGGTGCCCTAAAAGCCCCAGTGGGCAGAGGTTTAATCCAGCATCAGCACAACCCCCTGTTATCTCTCTTTAGCCATGCCATGGACATGGACCACCTCCAAAAGGCGGGTGAGGTGGGAAGAAAACCAGGATATTGTGCAGAATTCCATGGTGCTGTAGCACCATTCCCTTTTTTCTCTCCATTCAGTGCAGGAGACGTTTTCTCACCCAACTGTTTTGTGGAAATCTTTTGAACTGATTGATAGGGCTTCACTGACTCCTCTCATCACTTGCTCCCTTTTCATTCTCCATGGAGGCACAAAGGGAAAAGGGATCATCCTCACCTTTCTCTTAGCTTGGATCTGATTCCTGCCTTGCCTGCATCAATTCAAATAAGAAAAAAAATTCAAAACACCAAGAGGATGGATGTGAAAGAGTCCAAGAGGAGGAGAGTCCTTTTTACACCTTCTGGAGTGCAATTGGGTGTAAGAGAACAGCATTAGAATGTCATAGAGGACTTTTCTTCTTTTTATGGGAGACTTTGGTACGTGTAGGGCACACCCAGAATACGGTGCCTGGTTGGAGACTTCCCAGTTTGAGCTTTTGCACAAGGAGGGGATTGTCAAACTGGAGAGAGTCAGGCAGAAGGTCAGGGTACTATTTATTTATTTATTTATTTATTTATTTATTTATTTATACTGACGTGTTAAGGGAGATAAAGAGCAGGATTTGGAAGCAGAGGTTGAGGGATCTGGGTTTGTTCATCCATAACCAGGGATGTCCAAGAGGGATCTCGCTGCTGCCTTCAACTATCCAGTGGCAGGGTATAGAGAATGTGGAGTCAGATTTTTCTTGGATGTTCAGAGTGAAAGGAAAAGAGACAATTGACTTTAATAGCAAGAACAGAAATCCCAGTTAGGCCTTAGGGGATTGAAGGTGGGGGAAATCCACCATGAAGAGAATAAAAAACGGGAGGCGTGACCCAGAGATGCTGAGGGGGTCTCCATCCTCGGAGATAAAATATTGCTGAGTACGACCCCAAGCAATAAAACTTTCAGCTTCCATCTAGTTTTGAATCAGGTTTTGGATCAGAGACCTCCTGAGGTTCCTTCTGATCCTCACTGCTCCGTGATTCTGTGGGGAGCCTGGACAAGGCTCCAGCTGTAGCTGCACCTCCTGCCCAGCCCTGGAGGTGAGGGAAGCTCTCAGGAAGCTCCCACCAGGCTCCACAGTCAGAGGTGATGTCCCCATCAGCGCAGAGAGCCGTGCTGGGGCCCACGGGGCACACCCCGTGCTGTGAAGCTGCTCTGTTATCTCATAGGCAAACAGGGGAAGTGTTAACTCGGGATTATTTCTTGGCAGCGAGCGCAGGAGAGAAAGAATTGAACTGATAATGGTTTTAAATGGCCCTAACAATGCAGAAACTTCAAAGCACTGAAGGACTGAGTGGGTTCGGTCTGAAGCCATTAACACGAGGAAACTGAGGCTCCTGCAGGGAGAAGCCCTCAGGATACTCTTACCTGTCTGTGCCTAAGATATTCAACAAAACCACAACCAACAGAGGCAACATAAAAAACCTTTATTGCAATATCTATAAATCAAACAGTGCCTTTTCCATTCCCTGGGACTTCATCCACCTAATATGGTTTGGACACGTCCATCCTGTCAGCCTTCAAAACAGGGTGGACCTGTGCTGACTCCTGATCCACACCTGGGATTTGCTCCTGAGAGTGGTGCAAGGTCATGCTGAAACCCTGCCAGGGATTTGACACCGGGTTTGGAGGAAGCCAAAGTTCCCAGTGACTCAAGTCAGCATTCAGGTTATCCATGCACAGGCACAGACACACTTCAGGGCTAATTCATTCCTTAAAATTACCAGTGCATTCCTGATGACCCTCAGGGGACTCCACTATGGGGAGTGAGGACAGTATGCTCCATTAAAAATCATCCCACCTCTCATTAAAGAGTTGGGACCACTTCACTGGAGAGTCAGAGCTGGGCAAGGTGGTGACAATTCCTACAGCACCAGGGGGGGAGGCTCAGCAGATCGACACAGGGGGTTTGGAAGAGGAAGAGTGCAAAGGCAACCCTTGTTCTCTGGGAAGAATCCATCTGCACTGGGATTTGCAGCAATGGCATAGTCAGGTTTCTGCACACTCCACCTGGCAGAGCCAATTTCTCTCCCCTGGCCAGACTGTGATGCCCAACATGAATGTAATAATCAGCATCAAGTGAGGGGTTGAATTCTGGATTTGTTTTAGTGGTGTAAAGCCACAGTAGCTCCTTCAACTTTGATCTGATCAGATGGAGAATCTGTATCCAGACAAGTAAAATCAGTAGCAATGTTTTTCACTGCCATACAGGGGACTGAAGTCTCAGGGGTTTTATTTAACTTTTCACTTCTGACGTGGTGTAAATGTACTCTGAAAAGGCTGGGTCAAAGGCTGGGACAAGGAAAGGATCTGGATAAAACCCAAGACCTGAGTGCAAAGCCACACTGCTGAAGCTAAAGAGCCAGTTTTACCCAGGAGCAAATCCTCGCACAGCTCTGTCTGGGAAGTGTGTATGTGTCGAGTAGAGCCCCTTGCACAAACCACAGGTACTCAGAGGTGTGCAGGGGCCGTGGGCAGGACCCCTCCAGCTCAGCACCACAGGGATGTTTCCCCTGCCACGCTCAGATCCCGCTTGGCAGGGCACAGATGGATGTTGTCATCCCTATTACAACACAGGGAAGCTCTTCACAGCTCCCTGGGAGGTAGGGTGAGGGCAGGATTTCATAGCAGTCACAGCGGTGTGAGCACACCAGCAACCCCACCAGACTCGTTCTGCCGGGCTGTGCTCCCAGACTCTTCACCCAGAGCGTGACTGCTCCTGGTGTCCCCAGCAACCACAGCTCCAACAAACCCTTCCCTCCTGGGCTTATCCCAGCCTGGGGCCACTCTCAGCCTGCCATGGACTTTTCTGCCTGTATTTACACTTCCTCTCTGAAACAACACAGAGTGGTTTGGGGTTAGGACAAGAGGACACCATCTTAAACTGCACCAGGGGAGGTTTAGGTTGGACATTAGGAAGGATTTCTTCATGGGAAGGGTGAATGGGCATTGGAATGGACTGCCCAGGGAGGTGGTGGAGTCACCATCCCTGGAGGTTTTTAAGAAAAGTGGACGTGGCACTCAGTGCCATGATCTGGTTGACAAGGTGGTGTTTGGCCACAGGTGGAACTCAATGACCTCAAAGGTGTTTTCTGGCCTAGTTAATTCTGTGATTCTGGGTTGGAAAGAAGCTTCAAGACCACCTAGTTTCAACCCACCTCCCGCAGGAATCCACCTGCTATGGCCTGGATTTTGAGCTAAACACCCCACACTCTTTATGTAAAACCTCTCTGGAGGCATCTTTCCCCTCTGCTCTCCCCACTTCCCCTCACCTCAGGAGACACAATGAGCAAACAGCTCATGCTGGACCACACAAGGTCGGTCCTCCTTTTCCTTGAGGAGCTTTTCCATCTTCCTCACTGGTGTTGTAGAGAACAGCGCTGAAGATCCCAAATCTGGTTGCAGTGGCACCTTTTGTGCTCGGGATGGGTCTTCAGTCTCTGTGAGAGGCTTTTGGGAAGACAGAGCAAAGATCTGGAGCCCCATTAGAAAATTACTGACTCCCACTATTGGCTCCTTCCAGGGAAAAAGGAACTAAATTCATTCCTGAAGGTGAAGGAAAAGTGAAAGGGAGGAAAAAAATAAAAAGGAGAGAGTGCCTGGGAAGAGCAGAGTGATGTAGCTGAGAGGGTGGATTTTGAATCCCAAAAGGACACATGGTGCATCCTGTAACATTGTCACGTTTGGGAGTTTTAAGGCATTTCTCTTTTCAGCAAAGCCTGAAGAAATCCAGGCCACTTTCCCTGAGGTGTCAAGTCCCACAGTTGTGATTATATCTCTAAACCTCATCCCCTGAAAGCTTTTCCAAGAGGACCAGAGTTGGGTGGTGGGCAGGGAGGGAACCTGCAGCCTGCACACAGTGTCATTTCCCTGGGGAAGCATTTCTGCCCTGATTCACATCCCCTCTGGCACTTGAGAGCCTGACCAGAGTCAGATTTCCTTTTCCTCAAGGTTCTCCACCCTCTCCATCAAGTTCCTGGCTTTCCTTTAGTCTCCAACTCTTTCTACTCTCTGAATTCAGCAAAGTGATGATGCTGAGAACAGTCGGGGACAGGCACTGGGTTAACTGGTCTGTAAAAGCTGTCTGACCACAGTCCCAGGTCTGGCCCAAACTGGTACCAAAGCCCATCCCTGATCCCAGACAGGAAGCATTCACCTCCTTGTGGAGGAAGTTTAATACTGTGGACATTGCCAGCCCTGACAATTGTCCTCAGGATCAGAAAATTACTCCAAGCACTGATCGGTAGAGATGTCACCTTCCTGTCCTGTATCAGTATTGCATCCTAAAAACTGAGGTATGAAAATGCTGGAGCAGACAAATCCTGGCTGTCCTCATCCATCCTCTCTAAACCAAACGATATGTAGTGGTTTTATCCGAATTCTGAGATTATTACCCAGCATCCTGTGGTCATTTGTGTGGCAATCCCAGACAACACAGGACATGCTCCAGCATTCCCCAAAGGTGTCTTCTACTCCTACATCCTCTGGTTAACCGTGGCTGCTGATCAGGTGAGACGAAATAAGAGTTTGTGTCCCAGTTTTAGAGGATTTGCTAAAGCGTTCCCAGTCTGTGGCACAGCCAGGAGAGCACCAGAGTTTTAGACTTCCTACTCATCATTTCCATCACCGTATTTTGGAGGTTAAAGTGTTCAAACTAGCAGCTCCTGGATGAGTGGGAGAGGTTTCCCCATGCGCTGACATGACAGGCCAGATCTTCAGTTCAAGATTTAAGGAAGTTGCATCATTCCTCGGAATACAGAGATTTCCACATACGATGCCTCCCACCTCCACCTTCTCTGCATGGCCTGAGTTTTTCCCAGCAAATATCTTCCCTAAGGAAGATCTCCATCTACTCTGTAAATACTTACAGCTTGGTTAGATGAATGCAGGCTGGTGTCGCTGAAATTGTGGAAAAAAAACTAGCCATGAAAAGCTCTGCTTTGCAGAAATTCGCTTTGGACTGGAGGCAAGGCCTCAACGTGGAAGTGTTGTGTCGTGGCTACAGGAATCAACCAAAGCAGCTGATTCCTGCTGGGAAATTGGAATCAGCCAGAGCAGCTGATTCCTGCTAGGAAATTGTATCACCTGAGGAGAGGAGATACCAAGCTGGCTGTATTTGAGTGTAGCTGCAGATTAGGGGTGACTTAATTGAGGCCTTCCAGTACCTGAAGGGAGCCTACAGGAAAGATGGAGAGGGAATTTTTACAAGAGCATGGAGGGACAGGACAAAGGGGAATGGCTTCCCACTGCCAGAGGGTAGGGTTAGACAGGATATTGGGAAGGAATTGTTCCCTGTGAGGGTGGGGAGGCCCTGGCACAGGGTGCCCACAGAAGCTGTGGCTGCCCCTGGGTCCCTGGAATCAACCTGGAGCAACCTGGGCTAGTGGAAGGTGTCCCAGCCCATGGCAGAGGTTTGGAACAAGATGAACTTTTAAGACCCCTTCCAACACAAACCCTTCCATGATTCCATGGCTCTACAACATGAGGAATGAGTGCTGGAAGGCACAAGGAGCAGGTGAAGATGGAGCCCTTTAAAGGCCGGTGACGTGGTGGGTGGGTTGTGGAGATTGCATCATTAACCAAGTCCCTTAATGCTCTTAGTGCTAATCCATTAATGCCTCAGCATACAAGGCAGTTACTTCTCTCTTAGACCGATTTTGGGTCCAAGGGGATTAGGACAGAAGGTCTCTCATCTCCTGTGCTTGTGTTGTGCAGCACACTCAGCGCTCCTTGCATCTGCTGCACCTCGGAGGGTGAAAAAATGCGCTTCTGAAACTGCATTACCCACTGCAGGTGCAACTGTGGCAAGGCCAGAGATTTATCCTCAGCCCAGCAAGGCTCAGCTGGCTCCCAACAGCAACGTGAGACCCTGATCTCAGAGCCCAGCACACCGAGAGCGCGGTCAGGGTAGGGATGTCACCCTGTGCTTCTGCTGCTCGTGTCCCAGCACCAAGAGATGGAGCTCTGAGGGGATGGCAGAGGCTGTGCTCCAGCTGAGATGAGCACAGCCAAGCCTGGCAAAGCTCCAGCTCTCCTTCAGGCTCACCCAGAAGAGCTGTTGCTGATGGAGGGCTCTGCTCAGACCACTGTGGCGAGCCTGGGGTTGGTTTTAAAGAGGGGCCCAGGCAGAGGGTGAGGTCTGGAAGGTGCTCGAGCATCCCACATCTGTCTCTTACATCTGTGATGGACCAAAGCAAGGTAATGTCACTGTCCTGCCAGTCAAACCTCCACACAATCAATGTTTTGAGACCAGTGGTTTTGGCCTCTGACTCCTGGCCCAGCACAGGACACCCCAACAATCCCACCCTGTGCATCCCTGAGAGTGCTGTCTGAACACTCCTGGAGCTCTGGCAGCCTTGGGGCTGTGACCATTCCCTGGGGAGCTGTTCCAGTGCCCAATCACCCTCCTTTCACTGACCCATGTAGTTTAGTGCATTTAATACAGCTGCATTTCAGAACAAAACACGGTTTTCAGGCTTGTTTGGCTTTCAGGTGTTTCTCTTTTTATAAAATTCAGGAGCAAATGAAGAGCTTTCTCAAGTGACACTGCAAGGCTGAAACAGGATGTGTGTTTGGTGAGGAAAGAGGAGAGATTTGGCAAAGAAGTAACTTCAGTCTCAATGGCAAAGAGGAATCTGTCTGCAGCTGCATTTCAGAAGTTTCTTGACTCCCCTCATGCAGTCCTATAGAACAGAACCATGGAATGGTTTGGGTTGGAAGGGACCTTTAAAGTTCATCCAGTCCGACCCCCTGCAATAAACAGGCACATCTTCAACTAGATCAGGACAGTCTTGGTAACACCCAGGCCTTTGGGCCTCCTGGAAGCTGGTCATTCACCGTTGGGATCACCTGAGCAAAGCAGTCTTAAAGTGCAGCCTGCCTAAAATTGTACAGTTCTGATGTGTCACCATACGCACAATAAGAATTTCATTTCCTCTGGAAATTATTTTGGTAGAGAGCAGAAACTGGTAACTGAGACAGGGAGGTCTAGGCTCGTTCTGTTCTCCTGGGCAGCACGGTTACCTCCTGATGAACGCCTCAAGGAGGCTGGGACTGAGATCCTTTCACTACATGGAAAATAATTCCATAGGGAGTTCAGGAGAGGAAAACACAGGAGGAGGTTAAACATTGCCTGGAAATGAGGTGCTGGCTCATATTCCTCTGGGAACAGGGAGTAAGTGATTTGCCCAAAGTAATCCCAGTTGTACCACGCTCTTTCTGAGTGAGACCCAACAGCCTTGGTAATTTCACTGTTAAGTGTAAAACCTTTCGATAACGGATTAGAAACAGGTGCTAATAATATCCAAACATAAAGAGGGGTTTATGGGAGTCCAAGGAATTAGGTTCAGCAAATTTTTCCTGTCCTCTGCTAAATCTCTCCTCGAGGGGCAGGAGGTGTTTATTAGTGGAGGAGGGGATTAGAAAAGGGGACCCCAGGGTTTGTGGCATGACCTGCTGCTGTGTCATGTTTGCTGGGTTTTTGAGCTCAAGACCTTACAGAACTTCTTATCTGGGGAGGAAATAGGGTCAGAACAGCCACTGTGGTGAGGAGCTGGGACCTACAGCTTGAATTTATTAAAAAGGCGGGAATCTGGGTTAATAGTTATCCATCCTGGTGCTTTCTCTCCCCTGTAGACTTTACTGGGATTCAGCCTTGAATTTGAACAGTGCTCCCAGCAGGAGTTTTTCCAAGCCTAACACGTTTTCCAAAATGCCTTTTCCCCCCGGCATTCTCCCTTAACACTTAATAAAAACTCCACAGCCACCTCGGTGGATGAGTCTATTTTCATTAATGCCTGGAAGTTACGTGGAGATTTACAGGTAAAATAGGCCAGGGAGGCTGCCAAAACACAATTAATTATAATAAACAATTAATTATTAAGATGGTTTCGGAGGAGAAAAGTGCTGGAAACCCCACTCCGAGCGACTCTGTGTAATCTCCTTTTGGAAAAAACCCCAGCCAACCACGGCAGCGTGAGGTCAAGCTGATCATGTGCAGCTTTAGGTGACAAAGCCATTGCATGGGGTAAAGCTGGAGAGATTCCCCCGATTCTGATGATAAACAGCCACCAATCCCTCAGGAGATTTAACATGACACCTGCCTGGGGTTTGACACCTGCCTGGGGTTACAGCCTGCAACGTGTGGAATCCTCACACATGGCTGAAATCAGCTCCTTTTTTTGAGTCTCGGAGGGAATGGGGTGAGGAAGGAGGTGGGAGTGCAGCACACCAAGGGAGACTCTTTTTACACCACTGCTGTTGTGGCCTTGTCTTTTGGGGTGTTATTTTGGATCAAACATGCAGAATTTTAGATTTTTCTGTGGTTACAACCATCGAATAACTGCAAACAGCCCCTGGTCTTTCATCAGTGGGGCAAGAGTCACTTGCAGGGCTAATTCAGAGCTGGCTGAGCTTTCCCTGATTCCCTTCATGTAGAAGAAACAGAAGAACCTGAAAGTAGGTAAGAATTTCTGGGACTTCTTATTATTGGCCACACCTCATTTAGGATTATGGGATTTGTTGAATGAACTCAAACATTGAACTCTTTATGCTTCTGCTGCATGTTTTACATATGATGTTGTTCCTCCTGAATGAGACATGGTCAACAGGGCCTGGAAAATGGTTCAGCTCGTTCTAAAGCAAGGATTCCAGAGGTGTCTGTCTTCCCCTGGAAGGAATAGTACCACTTATTACATGGTTTGGAGCAACCTGGGGTAGTGGAAGGTGTCCCTGGGCATGGCAGGGGGTGGAATGAGATGAGCTTTAAGGTCCTTCCCAAGCCAAACTCTTCTAGGATTCTGTGATAATTATTCTGTGCTACAGTCAGTTTTCACTGTAGGATGCAGAATGGAAGGTGCTTATCCTCATGTATGACTGGGCACGATGAGAGTGGGCACCCATCCCATGTAATTCCAGCTGTCCGTTCCAGAGGTCAGTATCTGAGCTAAAATCTCAGATTTCACTTATTCCCTGGAGAGATGAAGTCATCCTTGAGGGTGAATCATGGAATCACGGAATATCCTGAGTTGGACAGGGCCCACCAGGATCATCGATCCAGCTCCTGGCCCTGCACAGGACATCCCAACAATCCCACCCTGAGAGTGCTGTCCAAACACTCCTGGAGCTCTGGCAGCCTTGGGGCCATGACCATTCCCTGGGGAGCCTGTTCAGTGCCCAAGTGGGAATGGAGCCTAAGAAAACACAAGAGTTTTGACATGGAGGCATCATCTGGGGTGAGGGTGTTGAGCTTGGCATTAGGACATTTGGGATCTGCACTTGGCTTTACTGTGGGGGAAAAATAACAGAATCTGAAGATGCCTCTTCTCCCCTGAAAGGATGAAACCAACGAAGGAAGAATAACACTTACCCTCACCTCTCTGGGGTTGTGATTTTTATCATTCCTTATAATACATTTAAGAGTCCCTGATAAAATATACGAAAGTTTGTCCTGGATACTGAATTTTTATTTTTGCCATCCGTGAGGGGTTTTTCAGGTTGGGAGAGGCTTTTGCACTCAATTTGATTTAATTATTGCATATCAGAGGCTGGAGACTTAAAACTTGGGCTTTTGTGATCAGAGAAGGTAAGAAAGCCTTTGCCACCAGGAGCCAGCTTTTCCCTGTGCTCCAGCTCCTGGCTGGAATACGTGTGGACAGAGAAGGAGGAGGGGACGCTGGCTGGGCGAGCAGCAGAGACCACGCTGCTCACAATGATGCAAAACTCCCCATCACCAAACCTGTATGAGGAACAAGAGGAAAAAAAGGTCTTTAAAACCTCATTAGTTAATCGTCATCACCGCAGATGGTGCCCAGCTGTAAGCTCCTTTCTGCTCATCCTAATCCCATTCCAAGCAGCTCCCCTTGGCAGAGGAGCCTGTTGGCTTTGTTATCTGGAGAAGTGGCGGAGCATGGGAGCACCTGGCAGTGGGGAGAGCTGCGGCAAGGGGAGAGATGTAAAGCTTTAGGAGGGGAGGTGGGGGCCCATCTCCCTGCGCAGGCAGGGACTGAGCAGGAGCGTCCCACCCTTGGCTCGCAGGGCTGAGGAGCAGGAACCAGAGGAGTTCTCTGCCTGGCTTTTGATCTCCACTGTCAGTGCTCGAGGAAGGCCTGACCTGGGATGGATTATTGACCTGAGCAGAGCTATGTACCTGGATTACCTTCGCTGTGGTGAGTGGAACCTGCCTCCCTCTGTCCCTTTATAAGCTTTTAAATCAACCCTGGGAAAAGGAGTGACAAGGGAGATACTGGAGGACTGATGTTAACACTGACTGCCTTTTTTCAGCAGCTCTGTCATCCTTTTTGATTTGTTTCTTGCTAGGAAATTGGGATGTTGTTGGTTACGTGGGAGAAATGGGTGCCTGTGATAAACAGGGATTCTGCTTACAGGGAAAGGTTCCTGATGGGAACAAGCCATAGCTGGTGGCTGTACTTTGCTCTGTTGAGCAATGCAGATGTTATCCCTGGAAGGCCTCCAAGGGCTGTGTTTGTGTTTTCCTGGGAGGCTTTGCAGTGGGCTCTGTGTCCATCCTTTTTGAGACATTTCGCAAGAAAACAGGTCTCCTCTCTGACCAGAGCTGGATTCTGGTTTTTCTGATGTAACTTGCTGCGGCCACTTAAAGTCTCTGCTGCTCTTTAGGGACAGCAGGAGATTGAGTGGATCAATCCCATAAGATCCGTGCCCCTGTGCATGGAGAGGGGACTCCTGTCCACTTTAAGTGGTGCTGCCCAGGCAGGGAGCCAGGCTTGCTCCAGGCCCTGATGGGAGAGATGTCACTGTCACCACAAGCCCAGTTGGAATCTAAACCAGAATTTTTACTCTGATTTTCTCTGTAAGATCTGAATAACCACAATGCCTTTTTTTTTCTTTTTTTTCTTTTGTTGGCAGCCCCTCAGTCTCTCTAAGCACAAGCTAAAAGGGGGGGGGCCTTGTGTTTTCTGGCTAACAGGAGTGCCAGGTCATTAACCCTTGACAGTTCTTTGGTGAATTACTATCAGAAAATGAATTGATTTCTTGGGCTGAAGAGAGATTCATACAGTTGATGACATAAGGGTCATTTAGATCATCAAATGTGACCCTTTGAATAGAATATAGCATTGAATTTCATCCTGTAGCTCCTTTGTTTTCTGACCTTTTCACATTGTGTTAAGAAACTCATGGCAGGACCACATAAACTGAATTAATACAGAAAGGAAGGTGAGAACTGATATAAATTCACCGGGAGGCCACAGGTCAGCATCCCACTGAGACTTTGAAGAGAAAAACCTGGCAATCCATGGTTGCCTCTGCTGAAGACCCAACTGGTTTTACCTGTCTTTTATGGAAGGATGTTTTCTGGTGGCCATACCCCTGATCTGGGAATTTCTGCATCTCTGTGGCTCTTTGGTTTGGGTCAAGATTTGTATTTGCTCATAACATCTGAAACTCCAGTTGGTTCTCGGCCTGGCTGCAATCACTATGAATTATTGGTTGTGCTGGTGATTGATTTCTCTTTATCTTCCACATCTTCTACTGCCCCAAATTGCTCCTTACAGCAACTGAGGTCACAAGATAATGTTTCCATCTCTTGCTGCTTTTTTGCTTGTGGGTTTTTTCCCCCCTGCTTCACTGGATCTCCCTTGACTCTCTTTTGGAGCTTCAGTAAGTCTTTTTCTCCTCTCTTTTAATTTATTTCCCTGTAATTAAGGCTGTCTTCTTGTCGTGCTTTGAAGAAACACAAACCATTGGCCAAGAGGTGAGTTTTATTGCTATCAATTGTTATAAGTAATTTGTGCCCATTAATGTAGAAGAGGGACGAACTGCACATTTATGTATAAAATAACATTTATAAGGCTTAGGTGGTCTAAATGTATTTAAAATAATTTTGGAGAGATAAACAATGCATCTTTTAATCTCTTCCCTTCACAGTGTGATTTCTTTCCCCCTGCCAAAAAACAAAACGATCTTTTTTTCCCACTCAGTCTAGTTTTAAATAACCTGTGGGAAGGGGCTTCCACTCCTTCATTTGAAGATTATTCCAATCTGAATGACCTCACTTGCCCTTTTCTCAGTTTTATCCCATCACATCTATTTTTACCCTCTTGCTCTACATTAAGTTGTTCCTCTGCACGCCTGGGAAGAGGAAAAATTAGAGCCTTAACGTTTCGACTGCTTAGAGAATGAAAAATACAGGAGAAAAGCAAGACCCAGGTGCCTGGCTACTGCCAGAAATGTTGTTCCAGAAAGGACTTGATTTCATCTCTTTGTGCAGTGCCTCGACTCCTCAGCTTCCCCTCAGCCTAACTGATCTCCTGGCTCCCAGTCATTCCTCATTGTTCACTTCCAAGGGCTAAGAGCTCTCAACAATCGAGATCCTACTTTTTCCTTGGCTCTTGGCTCCCTCCTGCCTGCCAGCTCTTGAATTTTCCCTTGGGCATTAGTTGGCCAAGCAATGTATATTTAGTTCTTTCAACATTTTCTTTTCTCCCTCCTTCATCTCGCCAACCCCTCAATCACTCTGCTGCTTTTCTCCAAAACCTCCCAAAATTGGCAGCATCCTGCAGGCTTGTGGCTGTCCAGTGCTACCCTGAGTCTTCCTCCTCCTGCAGGGCATGGAAGTCGAGTTTGTTGCCTGACTTTTTTTGGTGTTTCCGCTGACGTTGGTGCCCTGGATCGCGTGAGAAGGATCCTGTGTGTGCTTAAGGGCTTAGAGGGAGAGGTGGGTTATGGAGAAGGGAGAGCAAATCCTCCCGTGGCTGTTTCCAAGCAGCTCGCCTGGAAACAGTGGAATTGTGTCAGATATTGGCTTTGTCCCTCTCTCTTTGCTTTAATGCAGAAGTGTAAATCACAATATCGGGGCCAAGGAGACTAAGGTTGTGTTCCTACTGCTTTCCCAATGACCAAGCAAGTAGTACTGGGCAGGTTACTTGATCCATCAGGACCTCAGTTTTCCTTTTAGCCTTTGTCTGTCTCTTCTGTCTGATGCTCTGAGAAATTGTGGATACCCAATCCTGGAAGTGTCCAAGGCCAGGTTGGATGGGGCTTAGAGCAACCTGGACTAGTGGAAGGTGTCCCTGCCATGGCAGGGGGTGGAAGGAGATGATCTTTAAGGGGTCCCTTCCAACCCAAACCATTCTGATTCTACGATCTGAAGAGGAGACTCAGGGAGGGAGGACCTCATCACTCCCTCCAACTCCCTGACAGGAGGTTGCAGTGAGGTGGGGTCAGTTTCTCCTACCGTGACTGCACTGAGAGGTCCAGAGGAAATGGCCTTAAGCTGAGAGAGGAGAGATTCAGATTAGAAAGCAGAAAAAATATTTTCACTGTTGGTGTGGTCAGGCATTGGAAGGGGCTGTCCAGAGAGGTGTTTAAGGAGTCACCATCCCTGGAGGTGTTTACGAGGTGTGGATCTAGCACTGATGTGGTTTTAGTGGTTTAGGGGTTACAGTGGCAGTGCTGGGCTGAGGGTTGGACTGGATGATCTCGAAGGTCTTCCAGCCCTAGATGGTTCTATGATTCCGTGATCCAGTGACGGCAATGCAGCATGACCTGGATGTTAGCCAGCGAAGGGAGGCTGGCTCACGTTGTGGCACCCAGAGAGCAGAGGTGACTCCCTGTGTGCTCACACCTGATCCCAGCAAGTCTGTCCCTGCCCGCAGGCCTGGGCCTGTGCTGCCTGGCCGTGTCCATGTCCCAGCGTGTGCATTCCCCATCCAGCCCTGGGGCACTGCTGGAATCCAACAGAGTAATAAATCTGTAGAAATTATACTTGCTTGCTCAATAGACACGGTGCTCATCCCAGAGCCACCTTGTGCCAGTTCTACTCTTTAAACAAACATGGTTTTTTGGACTTTTCACCCAGGTGCAGTCAGTAAAGCTGTGAGAATTCTTTCCTGCCTGATGGAATCGTGTGTACAGGTGCCAGTAAACCTCCAGTTTCCATGCTGGGTTGCAGTGGATGGGACTGGGAGGAACAGAAGTGCAGACCCTGCCTCAGAGCCCAGAGAGCAATGGGGCTCTGGCAGGTAATAAAAATAACCTGCAAAGCTGTCATCTGGGGAAGGGGCTGGAGCAGCAGGAGCGGCTGAGGGAGCTGGGAAAGGGGCTCAGCCTGGAGAAAAGGAGGCTCAGGGGGGACCTTGTGGCTCTGCACAACTCCCTGACAGGAGGGGGCAGCCGGGGGGGGGCCAGGCTCTGCTCCCAGGGAACAAGGAACAGGATGAGAGGAAAAAGCCTCAAGCTGTGCCAGGAGAGGTTTAGATTGGAGAATAGGAACAATTTCTTCCCCCACATGGTTGTCCAACCCTGGCACAAGTGCCCAGGGCAGTGGTGGAGTCCCCATCCCTAAAGGGGTTTAAAAGCCTTGTGCTTGTGGCACTTGGGGACATGGGTCAGTGGTGGCCTGGGCAGTGCTGGGGGATGGTTGGACTCGATGATCTTTGAGGGCTTTTCCAACCTAAACGATTCTGTGACCTAAATGTAGAATATTTGATCGAGTGTTACTAGGAAGAAACACATTTGCAGCAACTTTTGGTACTAAAACTGCACCTAAGAATAATGAGGCCACTACAGCTGCTTCAATAACTTGCAACAGTTTGGTGGAACTTTCTGTCCTACTTTTGGGAACATTCCTAGCTGCATCGAAGTTTGTTTGAAGTTGTCCCATACCAACTGCTCCCAGGTTTCTCTTGCATTTAGCATTCTTTCTGCATTAGCTGACCAGACTTATTCACCAGGTGTCATCCTCGATTCCTGACTGCACAAGCCGATCTCGTGTCACTGAGATGTGGCCACGAGGCCTGGCAGGGAGGGAGTTCTGACTTGCCCTCCACGAACACCTCAGCGAGCCCATGAGCACATTTGGCAGGTGCCCTTGACATTAAAGTTCAGGCAAAGTGAACACTGAAGTCAGAAAAACGTGGCCCTTGGCCAACCCATGGAAAAAAATTCGGCACAGATAATCCCAGGTATTTTTTGCAGTACTTTTCCAGACCTATTCCCATTCCGTTGGCGATTCACTACCCATTTCAACATGCTATCACTTTAAGCTTCCTCAAAGGCACGCAAAGCCTCTTAATAAATAATCTTGCTATTCCTTATCACATCTGCCTTTGAGTGAGAGGCAGGACAAATGGAACAGTGTCCTCATGTGAAGGTCAGGATCAGACGTGCAAAATGGTGGTCGTGAGGGGCTGAGCGATCACTGCAGTGTTACATAAGCTTTGCTTTAACTCTGACATGGTTTAGAAGATCTGAGGTTTTGGGATGAGTATGAGGCCAGGGAAAGGAGGTGCATGGCAGCAGGGACTGTATCTCTCCCTAAACTTTCACTTGCTGCCTCTTCCCATAACGTAAAAAACACTTCATGCTCCACGGGTTGAGAGGTGTGAGCTGGATTGGCCAACACTCACAGTCCTCAGGACAGGCAGGTGCAAGAAAGATCTTCAGATCAGCTGAGCGGGGTAAGGGCAAAGGTGAAAACATGGAAAAAAGTGAGAGGTTAAGCTCTGGAAGGGGCTGCCTGGGGAGGTGGTGGAGTCCCCATCCCTGGAAGTGTTCAACAAACGACTGGATGTGACACTCAGTACCATGGTCTCCTTGACAAGATGGTGTTTGGTGACAGGTTGGAGTCGATGACCTTGGAGAGGTTTTTTCCAACCTAAATGATTCTGGGATTCTGTGACTGCAGAAGTGAAGAATCTTATAGGCAGTATTTTGAATGGATCTTGTATAATATCGTGAAAACTGATAAAAGTTTATAAAGACTGAGATAAGGTCACTCAGAAACAGGTGTTTTACAGGAAGGGTTGGCAGGAGGTTTGGGAGCAATTACAGCCAGGAATCTGTAAGATTTGGCAACAGTCCAGATGGGAGTGTTTGGTGTGAAGGAGATGAAGGTGTTGAACATGACACGGAGGTCATGAGCTTGGGTGTTGTGTGAGTGTGGGTTATTCCAGCAGGGAGGGACGAGCCGTGGTGGGAGATAAGGAGGTGTTCTTTCAACTGTGATAAAAGGCTGCCCAGGAATTTCATGGAGTCTCCCTCTCTGGAGGCATTCCAAAGCCACCTGGATGCGTTCCTGTGTCACCTGCTCCAGGTGATCCTGCCCTGGTGGTGTGGTTGGACTGGAGCATCTCCAGAGGTCCCTTCCAACCCAAATTATTCCGTGATTCTGTGAAAATTGTTCACAGAACCACCTCTGGGAAGGCTCAGGAGGGAAAGGACAGACCCCGCAGTGGAGAGTTACACCTGACACCATGAATGTCAAGGCTGATGTCATCAGCTGACATCACAGAGATCATGATGTCAGCAAAGGGGGAAAGAGGATGAGGAAGAAGCACCAGGACACTCAGATCCTTATCTGTGGGGTGCAGGCAGCAGAACAGATCAAGTCTCAAAAACGTGGTGACCATTGAGAACCGGATCTCAACTGCAGCTCACATTGAGAAGGGGCAGAAGGTGATTTTTTTAGCTGTTTTGATTTTAAATCACAAGTTCAAATGTGGAAGCTTTTAAAGGACCCAAACCATGTCTAAATATGAAATTTCTACTTTTTTTCAAGCATTCTTTCAAATGCTTTGAAAGAGTAATTAAGGTGAAGCAAAACTTTTAATTTAATTTAATTTTTTTTATTTTACTTTCTCATCTCTCAAGACTATCAAAGGAATGCTATTTGAAGGGTCAGCTAAGGAGGAAATGTAGTGCTTTTGGGGGGCTTTTTTTCTCCCTTCCTTCTCAGTATTTCAGATATTCATTCTCAGTAATTCTTTTAAATTCAAATATTTTAAAAAAATATTTTTTAAATTTTTGAAGGGTCAGCAAGGAGCCATTCAAGCATTCATTTCTCATAATTTAGAGCCAGGACACAGGGAATGAGACACAACAGATGAAACAACCTTATTGTCACTGTCTGTGTTCATCACGTTGAGCTTCTTTTCCAGACAGTGGAAAGAAACAATAGTTCTAAGATAGAGTTCATTTGAGACTTCCAGTTAAGGATTAAGGATGTGGAGCCTGTTAGAGTGAGTCCAAGGGAGGCCACAGAGATGCTCCAAGGGCTGGAGCCCCTCTGCTCTGGAGCCAGGCTGGGAGAGCTGAGGGTGCTCTCCTGGAGAAGAGAAGGATCCAGGGAGAGCTCAGAGCCCCTTCCAGGGCCTAAAGGGGCTCCAGGAGGGCTGGAGAGGGACTTGGGACAAGGGCATGAAGTGACAGGACACGGGGAATGGCTTCCCACTGCCAGAGGGCAGGGATAGATGGGAGATTAGAGAAAAATTCTTCCTTGTGAAGGTGGTGAGGCCCTGGCACAGGGTGCCCAGAGAAGCTGTGGCTGTCCCTGGATCCCTGGAAGTGTCCAAGTGTGGGTTGGACGGGGCTTGGAGCAACGTGGGATGGTGGGAGGTGTCCCTGCCCATGGCAGGGGGTGAAAGAAGACGATCTTTAAGCTCCCTTCCAACCCAAGGCATTCCATGAGTTGAACACAGCCTGAAAGACATCATATCTTTCTGGTGGCTCTGAAGGAGGGCTGGAGTGACCCTTTCAACTGGAGACGTTACAGACATCCACGTCCAGCCTGAATTTTCCTGCCCGGTAGGATTTATTTGTCTCACATTATCCAGGCATTGCCTGATCCTTGTCCCTGCTCCCTGGCTGCACACAATCTCCCTGACCCTATTTAGGGTTGAGCAGTTGTGGGGCCACCTGACTGTATGACCCCACCAGGACACTTTGTTCCTCCAGGAGGGCCCCAAAACATCTGGGAAGGAGCGTTTGTGTCGGAAATACCCCCCATTGTCCCACAGCTGGCGGCGGAGGGGAAGCATTGTCCCTTCTGCTCCTGCACAGTGCCCGAGCAGAGCAGGTGTTCAATCCCAAGAGATCCCGTGAGCTCCTGCTGGCTCATCCGATCGGAGAGTCTGGCACTGGGATTCAATACATGCGGGAAATTAAGAACAGTTCAATTGTGTTAAAAGTGTAGGAAAGCAAAAATCACAGAAAACACCAAATTTAGACTTTGGCCGGGGTGCCAGTGTTAGCAATGCTACCCTGCATGAGAGGTCAGAGTTTTGCTGACATGAACTAAAATCAAGGATAAGTAAGAATTGGAAGGATGTAAATCTTGGGGGCAGAGAAAAAGTAGTGGAAAAAGCAGGATTAATAATAAATTAATAAGGAGGACAATAATTCAAAACTGGCTGTGTTATTGAACACCTTTAAAAAAATCTCCGAAAGAAGAGAACTATAGGAGAGTGGTTTGGACAGGATTTGAAGTGAGGAAGGAATTCACTATTAAAAAAATGCAATTGGTAAAGAACAAATGGAGGAATCCTTGAAAAAAAAAATGGAAAGAACACAGATCAGCTTTGCTGATCTTGACAAGTTCGATTTTAGAGAATGAACTGAGAAACCAACTCTGTCACTTCCCAAAGGCAGCTGATGTGAACTGGGATGAATAAGGGAGAAAAGACTGGGATAATATCCCTGATCATTTTTTTTCCTATTACTCAAAGCCAAAAGGAGTCACTCCAGGTGAGACATTGTGTCTTCTAATACAATGGAGCAAATGTTGAGGCCCAAATAAGAATGCAGCTTTATGGCAGAAGAATTCCAGACAAAAGGCCACATAAACACATGATTCCAGAGAAATTTGACTGCTTCTACTCTTTGTCAGATTTTACACAGTGCTGGATTTGTCTTGGTAAATTATTTAAAAGCATTTTAGAAAGAGATATTGTTGGATGAATAAATGCTGTTCATGGATTCAATATTACACATTGAAAAAGAGAGAGAGAAAGGATATACGTGTTGGAATGGGGAGGGAGTTGATTTGATTTAATATATTTTAAAATAAGTTTTTTTTAGAGTGTAAAAGACATGTTAATGAAAATCAAAATTGATAATCATTTGGAAAGAGCTGAAGGTGTAAGAAAGGAAAAAGAAATCATATAAAGGTGCCTGGAAATGATAACAATGGTCAGAAAAATTAGATCTGTACTGGGAAAAAAAAAAGCCAATGTTGCATTCAAAGGTTTAATAATCTCAAGTAAATGTTTTATTGGAAAGGAAAAATAGGGAAATGATGGTGGTGTATAGGAAATTGACTTGTGCCTTATGGAGATGGAAACACTGGGATGCAAATTATTGTTGGACATATGGAGAGCCCCATGCTGAACTCAGGAGGTCTGGGCAATAAACTGTGTGTTTGAAGGGTTGGGTGTTGTCCTGAGGAAGGATTGGAGTGGTTTTTTGTGGAAACTGGGAAAAAAAACCTTCCAACCCCTGCAGTGTCTGGTACCTGTGGTGAGTTCCTTCTCCTGACATACAGCCCTGAGCTGCCAGGCCAGATCCAGCTGTGGACTGAAACCTCTCCAAAGCTTGTGGGGACTCTCTTCATTCATCTCTCAGCAATCAGCTTCTGGGCAGCAATTTTTAGGCATGGCTTGCCTCAGGTTCTGGGTTTTGTGCATATTCCTGCTTCTTCAGCTGCTCACTCCAATCACCTGGTTTGCTTCCCTGGATGCTGAACTTTCTCAGCCTCTTCTGTCATTCCCTGTGACAGGGGGGAATTCCCTGTTACAGAAGAGCTCACCAGCCCAGGAGATCTCAGCTGCTTCTCTATAAACTCCTTGTGTGCCTGAGCTTCCTCCTTGGAGCTGGAAACAGCTCTGGGATGAGAGGTGGGAGGTACAGGAGCCACCTTGTGTGGCTGTGATCACATAATCAAGGGACATCCCTACCAGACAGTCTCCATGGGGAGGAAGAACAACTGCTAACATCTGCTCGGCCCATTCCCGATCCTTGTGATCCGTGTGTTTTGGGGATTGTGTTCTTCTCGTGCAATTAATTGTATCAATGTTAGGTTTGAGTTGGGCAAGCTGCTCCAGTCTGATGTGACGAACAGAATCATGGAATCACAGAATATCCTGAGTTGGAAGGCACCCACCAGGATCATTGAGTCCAGCTTGTGGCCCTGCACGGACATCCCAACAATCGCCCCCTGTGCCTGAGTGCATTGTCCAAACACTCCTGGAGCTCTGGCAGCCTTGGGGCCGTGCCCATTCCCTGGGGAGCCTGTTCAGTGCCCCACCACCCTCTGGGGGAGGAACCTTTTCCTGTTAACCAACCTAAAACTCCCCTGGACACAGCTCCAAAGGTTCCCTCAGGTCCTGTTCCTGGTTATTAGAGAGAAGTCGCACATTTGTTTATCAGTTTCCTGGTACAAACATGCAGAGCAAGCTGGACATCAAGCTTCACCTCAGAAGGAAATGCTGAGTTATTTTCCCTGATAGTGCCAGAAATGTGAGTAAAGGGCAGTGCTGATTACCTGTAACAGCATTTCTGGGAAATGCCTGGCTTCAGCACTAGAAATACCCTCTGAAACAAAAGCTATGTCCCCAGATTCTAGAGGTATTTCTGACCTCTTCCCAGAGCTGAACAATGCACAGTCTGAAGCACCCAGATGTGGCTGTTGCTGCAGGATCCCGTTGCAGAGACAATGTCATCAGGGCTGTGTCCCAGCCAAATGGGCTGCCCAGGGAGGTGTTGGAGTTCCCATCCCTGGAGGTGTCCAAGGAAGGACTGGACGTGGCACTCAGAGCTCTGGACTGGGTGACAAGGTGGGGATCAGCCACAGGTTGGACTCCATGGTCTTGGAGGTCTTTTCCAACCTCAGTCATTCTGTGACTCAGGGTTGCTGTTTCAATAGACCACAGCTGGGTGTTGAACAGCAAGTGGCAGAACTGGCCTCCCTGCCTCTAATTTATTAAACCCTCATTTTCATTTTAGGAAAGAAATCCTATATTTCTCTAGGAAAAGAAAACCAGCCTTCTGCATTAGGTCTTCTCTGCTCCCTTCAGTGGGAAAATGCTCTAAAATCTCGCAGTGGACTGTGCTTATCAGCATCCTGGAGGAGATGTCAGAGCATGATTGGATTGAGGGACTCTGAGATGGGAACCAACAGGACGTGTAGGGAAGGGGTAACAAACGGGCATCACGATGTCCCTGTCCCTGCTCACCAGGAATCACACAATCATTAAGGTTGGAAAAGCCCTCTAAGATCATTGAGTCCAGCCCTTAACCCATCACTGTCACTAACCCGTGGTCCCAGGTGCCACATCTACATGTCTCCTGGACATTTCAAGGGGTGGTTACTCCATTATTTCCATAGGCAGCCCAAGCAGAAAGCAAAACTCATCACTGAGGAGTTTGAGCCGAGTCTTAGTTTAGAGCCGGTCTTGGTAAGGTCTCTCCTGTCTGAGGTCCTGATCCTGGAACCAGACCTTTATGGCTCAGTCCCTCCTCTCTGAACTGATACCGGGAGTTTGGTCTTCAGCTTCATAAATACACCTTTTATTTGCATAGTGAAGGCACCTCTTGCCAAAGGAATAACCACAGAATGGTTTGGGTTGGAAGGGACCTTAAACACCATCTAGTTCCAACACCCAACCTCCAAAGTTTCTCAACTCATGTATTTTATCTCATGTTGAAGGCACTCAATTTCATGATTTAAACCCATGGAAAATTATGTATCAACTGTAGAGACCTGGTCAACAGAATAAATGCTTTAAAATAAAGAACACTGGGGGAAAAAAACCCCAATTTTTCAGCAATTTCAGTGGATTTTTTTCTTTGCACCTGTGTTTGGTGGCTGAAAAACTAATTAGCTAATATATCTATAATAGCAGGGAGATTTTCTGTAGATGAATCTGATCCCTGAGTCTCCTTCTTATCCTCCAGAAAGCTGGGCTTCTTTATCACCTGGGTTAAGTTTGATGTAATCCTTTGCACTGGAAGCTGTACCTGGAAATGCAACTTGGATTGCTGTGCTTGTTGACTGGTTTTGAAGTGATATGGACCCAAACAGAAAAAGAAGTACATTCTTTAAAAAAAAAACCCAAACTAATAAAGAACCCTACCTACCCTGTTAAATAATCCCACCAATGCCCACCCAAAACCCAGAACAACAAAGAAGTCACATGTACAAATGAATATTTAAATTTTTCGAGGGAAAACCAGTGATCTCAGAAGGGAAAAGCAAATCATGGTAAAGAAATTCGAGGTGGAATATTCCATCAGATCCCAGAAAACATCTCTGATGACAGAGCAGTTCAGGTGGCTGCAAAGGATGGATCACATTAAACTGGCATTTAGGTGGATCCCAATTGCTATAGGAACGTGAACCAGTGCAGACAAACTGGAGAATCTGCCTCGCCTTTGCTAAATCACAGAACAAATTAAGCTGGAAGAGATTTGGAGGTTCTACCACACACTCCCAGTCTCAGTAGATCAGAAGAGTCTTGAATATCCTCAGGCTTGGCTGTTCCTCCACCTTTGAGGCCCCAGTCTCTGATCATCATCATGAATTTGTTGTTTTCTCCTACCAAAATGGCATTTTTCCTGCGGTCACTTGTGTCTGCCATGTCTTAATGCTTTACTCTTCTGGGAAGAGTCTATCCCATACCTATACCATGCCCTAGGCAGCTACAGACAAGGATGTGGATGTTTCCAAGTCTTTCTCCAGGTTCAACACTTCCAGTGTTCTTATCATTTTTGTTCCCATCATGCACTCCCAGAGTCATAGAAAGGACCTTAAAGACTGCATAATTCCACCCCCCTGCCATGGGCAGGGACACCTTCTGCTAGACCAGGTTGCTCAAAGCTCCATCCATCCTGTCCATGAATGTTTCCAGAGATGGAGCCTTTACCCATCCATCTACCCTGTATATTCCCAACAAAATCCCAAAGGAGAAGGAAAAGAAATAAATTATTTAAGATGCAGTGAATCCAAACCCTACTAGAAAATGGTCAACAAAAATGTTTTAAGCTGTAGCTGCTGTCAAATCCAGGAGATTTTTGGCACACAAGAGAGAGTTTACATCTCCAACTTCCTTTCTGATCCAACAGTCAAGTTCAAGGAATGGTGTCAATCCCTGAGATCTCCAACACTGTTCCTGCCTGGCGGTGATTTTCCATGTGTTTGAGACCAGCTCTGACAAGGATCCGGGTGAGGAAAAGTGCTGTGGTTTAGGCTCATTCATCCATGGAATAGAATGACATGTTGGCTGTTGGAAATCTCCTTCCCAAACAATGAAAAACCTAAAGCCCTTTTGACATTATTTTTCAAGTAATTTAAGTAACAAATTAATTGATGAGAAAATATACATTCTATCCTTTTTGGTCACTTTTTTTCCAGATAATTATTATACATTCATAGGGAAATGGATCATTTGCTTTCCAGTTCAATGCTTTTATCTTTTTGTTAATCAAATTTCTCAAAGTTTGTAATTTTCCATACAAGACTTTGTCTTTGTTGGACCATAAATACTCCTTGTTAATTAAGATCACTTTGATATTTAAAAAATATTTTTCTTCATCAAAAAGAGCACAGGGCAAATTGAAATGAGCTTTTTTTAGAAAAACATGGTTACATCTTCAAACTGATTCATCTTCCTTGCCAGAAACTCTCACCTTTTCTGGGAAAAATTCCAGATGAAAACATTTTGCTTATGATTTCCCTGGAAGACAAACCTGAAGTTTTCAACCAGCTGCATTCCAAATGTTAGTGGTGGTCTCTAAATTTTTCTTCTGTCTGGAAGTAATGACTACAGAAATAGAAGCTGCAATTACTTGCATGGGAAGAGAAATTTTCAGCAAAATTCTGCATCCTGATTAATCAAAAAATCCGTATAAAAATTGATACTGGGACTGTACAGGTGAGAGGAAAGGAACAGATTTTAGTACCAAGTGGGATTAATGAACAGTTGCTGCTGGGTGGGGTGGTTTCTTCATAATTTAAAGTATTTAAGTCAAGTCTGAAAGGCCTCAAACAGTGGTTGTAGGCGTGGTGCTTAATTCATGGAGTCACATCCCCTGACAGCTCTCCTGCCTTGGCTCAGGCTCCTTCTGGGTGACACCTGGATTCTTCTACTTCTTTTACACCCTAACAGAGAGAAGGAGGGGAAAAAAACTTTCCAAGGTAAGACCAGGGCAAGGGACAGAAGGCAAAGGCTGATGTGAACAGATGTTAATGCTGCAGGTGAAGGAGCCCTCCAGGAGAGCTGGAGAGAGACTCGGGACAAGGGACAGGAGGGACAGGACAAGGGGAATGGATTCCCACTGCCAGAGGGCAGGGATAGATGGGATATTGGGAAGGAATTGTTCTCTGGGAGGGTGGGGAGGCCCTGGCACAGGGTGCCCAGAGAAGCTGTGGCTGCCCCTGGACCCCTGGAAGTGTCCAAGGCCAGGCTGGAGCAATGTGGGCTAGTGGAAGGTGTCCCTGCCCATGGCAGGGGGTGGAATGAGTGGGTCTTTCATGTCCCTTCCAACCCAAACCATTCCGTTAGGTTTTGGCTAAGGGATCACACAGCTTCCTCTGTGTGAATTCCAGCAGCAGAGATTTGATAGGGTTTAGAAGTCCAGAAGTCCAGCCCTGCCTGTTACAGTTTAGTCTTTTTGAGATATTTTGGACATTGATGGGAAATTGGGAAACAGGGACCAGCTCCCTGGCACAGCTCTGAGTAGAAAGGCCTCCATGAGCTGTTCAGTCTTTCCCATGGATGGACTCCTACAAATTTTCCTGTAGAGCTGCAACATTTTATACTCAATGCAAGCCTATAGAGAGATGACCTTGGTCCTCTGGGTCAAGGATCCCACAGGAATGGCCTCTAGACCCTCAAAGCTGTGTCCACAGCTGGAAGAGCAGTGCTGTATGAAGAGGACTATCATGGATGCTACACTGAAGTTGGAAGATTCCAGTTAAGGATCTGAAATGTATAACTTGCAGAATTTCTTCTTGCAGGATCCCCAGATCCCTGCCCTTCCAACAGAAGCCCTTTATGACCCTGATCACTCTGCAGCTAATTGGTTTCTATAAAAGAATGTGCTTAGTGCTGGGAGTGAGAAAGATGCAGTGGCTGTGTCAGTGGTGGAATCACAGAATCACAGAGTCATTAAGGTTGGAAAAGACCTCCAAGATCATCATGTCCAATCTTCAAGAATTCCAGTCCATGCAGGAGTGAGATTTCTTACTGATTTTGTACCTAAATCCCACTGAAGTTTTTGTTGTTGTTGTTGTTGTATGTGTGGGTTTTTTTGCAAGAAGGAGCTGAGAGAGAAAACAGGAAGGCTCTTACAAGTGAATTATAGCAGAACAAGTAATTTCCCATTATTTGTCATTCACATGCTTGAATGTCCTTATTTCATGCCCAAATCTCAACGACCCAGCTGTCGAGCATTATTCTGAGACTGTGACTTTGACATCTGCCATGAACTTGAAAATTTTTGGGGTTAGGGCTCTCCAGACTTTCCTGTTTAATATTTCCCTGAAAAAATTGTTATGGACCTCATCCATCTCTGTCCTGAGTAAGGGACTATCAACCAGGTGAGAAGTGACAGATCCACACAAATCCTTCAGAGCCGCCATCATCCTTACTCCAGTACCATGGATTTCCCTGGAGTTGCCAAAAGATAAATATGATTCCAAAGCATTTTAATGAGTGAGTTGGATCGGGAAAGTTTTCCAGGTCTCTGCAGGCCTTTATTTAAGAGGAGAATATTCCCTCTCTGGCCTGGATTGCACTTCCAGTTGTAGTGGTGTGATTTCAGAGCCGAGTCAGATTTATACCGGAATTACATGGGCACAAGGAAGAGAGGGATTGGACAAATTGTGCCTAAAGCCCCAGTGGATTTGAGAGCCTTCTCCAGCAGCTTAGGTAGCTTTTCTTTCTATCCTTAGCAACACAGCCCTGCTTAACCCTCCAAGCTGTGGTCAGACATTTTGAGGCCAGTTTGATTGACAGCAAGTAACCTGTTAACATTTTTCCCTGCCTTGTGCAGTGTGTTTGATCCTGTAGGTGGCTGGTTGGATGTGTTGCTTTTTAAAATTATTATTATTTGGTTGATTTTATTTTTAATCCCTTGGATATTTTGTAAGAAAAAGTCATCTTGAGCAAGAGGGATGAAGTATTTCAATGTAAGTACAAAAATATGCATTGAGACTTCTCTTATTTCTCTAAAAAGATGTATTTGGGCAAGATGAGCATTTTTCTTTGCAGATTAACAATAGAATTCCCTTCCAATTCTGACCCTTCAAATAGATAACATTAAACATCTGTGTGTGGCAACTGTTTATATTTCCCTTTTTTTTGTGGATGTATGGCTTTGTAAGAGCAGATCTGACAGACCCTCTAGGCTGGGGTGGGTAATCAGCTCTATCACCCAAAACCCAGGGAATAATATTCTTTTAAATTAGTCATCTAGTGAAATTATTAGTCAATTAGTGAAATTATTCCCCAAGAAAAGTAGTATTGGGAAAGTGTGTTATGGTTTGTCCTGTATTTAGTTTTTTCTGTACTTTTTACAATATGATTTAACAGCTTGAAAAACGTAGAATAAATCCTTGGGAAGCAGTTTAGATTTCTGGGAATGCAGTCAGCATTCCCAGAAATGGTGGATCACCATTTGTCCAGTGACTACAATTTGTATAACATGTTTGTTTGGAAACGATGCTGTTGCTGGCTGAAAGTTCCAATGTGGGGCTTGTGGAGAAAAAGTGAAATCCACCTTTCTGGAAGCTGTTGGAAAATAGAGAAATTAGATATTTTTTCCCCGGAAATGATGAGTTGGAGTGATGGATTGACCTCTCACTGGGAAATAAATAAGTGAATAATTGCTTGGTGAAATGTGTACGTGGAGAGAATAAATCATAGGGAAATCTTTTGGGTGTACATGGATATAAATAAAAGCAGGGATTTGTCACAATAATAGTCTTTCAAATGATGCCTAATTTCTATTCTCACCTAGCTGAGCTTAAACTTCCATTTATTGCAGCATTTGCTGTAGTACAGCGTGCACAAATATTTCACTTGAGGGTACCGTGGTAAGAATATAATGGTTTTGTTCTAAAATGTAGAGAAATTCAGCATTTACAGCTTTTTGAATGCTCCAACAGTGACGAAATTCCCATTAGTGGCAGTGGGTGCCAAACCGATCCTCCAAAAAATAAATTGTGATTATCACAATTATTCAAACTAGAACTTCATTCAGCTGTGGCAAGAGGGGTAACCAGGAGCAAACTGAAGGAACCATGCAATTATAAATACATTTACTGTTTTCTAATTCATTTGTAAGCATTAAAAAACTTCCTTTCTTGTAAGAGATTTTTTGGAAGCTACCTTAAAAAACTGATACCAACTAAGAATAGAATTTGGAAAATAAATTGGATGTAGATGTTTGTGGCCAGAACCCCCTTCTGCAAGTTACAGTTCTACTGATCCCTTACTAACAATTCAAATGGTTTCCTATCTGTCAGCAGATAAATGACCAAAAGACGACATTTCTAAGTGCCATTTTTAGAGTCTCCATTTAAGTCTGAGTAATTAACTCAGAGTAAACTGGGGAATCACTGTTCATATTCATGAAATAAATGTGTCGTGCTCACTACAGCCAATATTTTAGGAGTTGTAAAAATACTGTTAATTTTTTTTTCATGTCAAAATCAAAATGTCTTCCTTTTTTGGCATAATAGTTTCGTTCCATATGAGGTCTGGATTTTTTAGCAATTGGCTTCCATGACAATGGATTTGATAAGGGAAAGTAACAAAGAGTCATGTCTTCATCAGGAAAAAGACATTAAAAACAGTTGTGTTCAAAAAGTGGGATGCAACCACCAGAGTGAAACACCAAAATCAGTTTATTTATGAAGGACACCAACTGCCCCAACAAAAATTGGGCAGATCATCTCCAACCAATTTCAAATTTTCTCACAGTTTAGCAGAACCAAATTTTGTAGTTCTATTTGATGTCTTGTGATATTTGTTACTTGTTTGCATAATTGCCAGAAATTTTTCATCCAGAACTCAGCACATTTTGGCATGGCCTGTTCTAAAACTGCTCTGCCCCTCAGTGAGCTCAGGACCGATTGTGTGCTACAAAGTGTAATCACAACATGAAGAAATTCAGCTTTGTTTTGGTTTTTGTCATGCTCCAGTCCACGGGGTTAAAGGGTTACATGAGAATCTCAGTCCTGTGCTTGTAAAAATAAAGCTGAAATAATCACTGGCTCTGATAATTTCAGAGAAAACCTCAAAAATATAAGCAAGGAAGACACAAAACTCCAAAGGACAACAATACACTTCTTGTGGGTTTCGCTTGGTGTCTGACTCATGCTTTTTGTGCCTCGGGGGCGACTGACACTGTCTGGATTCCCACTGGAATCTGCAGGACCAGGAGGGTTTGAATGTGACGAGCAGGGTTATGGATGCTCTCCCTGCTGTGCTTCTCTCTATCTGTCTGATCCATGAGTTCCTAAGATTTGTTGGTACAATCTGCTCGTGACGGAGCTGTTGTGAGGAGCACAAACCTTGCTCCAGTGTCAGGCTCTGATCCTGTGTGACTCAAACAAACCCCACTCTGTTTTTCCTTCTCTTTGTAGTTACCTTTAAGCAAGAGGGATGACTCAGGTGCCTGCTGACTACCTGTCAAACACTAGCTCCTACAACTATGAGCCGCCCCTCCCCTCCGTGGCTCGGGCCAGCACCCTCACCAAGGTCCCTCCAGCCAAAAAAATAACATTCTTCAAGAGTGGAGACCCTCAATTTGCAGGAGTCAAGATGGCCATCAACCAGCGGAGCTTCAAGAGCTTCCACGCGCTCATGGATGACCTCTCCCATCGGGTCCCGCTGCCGTTCGGGGTCCGGACCATCACCACCCCACGAGGAATACATTGCATCAGTGAGCTGGACCAGCTGGAGGACGGAGGGTGCTACCTGTGCTCTGACAAGAAGTACGTGAAGCCCATCAGCATCACCTCTGGGGGACACAGGCCGGCCCCGCCACGGAACAGTCGCCCCTCCAGCACCATGAGGAGAGCAGCTCAGGAGGGCAAGCTGGAAGATTATTCCGCACCTTTCACTCACCATGGCCCCAGAATACCCAAGAAAATCACTCTGGTTAAGAATGGGGAAAGTGGATTTCGGCGCTCCATCATCCTGAACCGCAGAAATGCCCGGAGTTTCAAAACGCTCCTGGATGAGATCACGGAGATCCTGCAGTTCCCAGTGAAGAAGCTCTACACTGTTGATGGGAAGAAGGTAAATATCTCTGGTGCTGGTCAGTTGTTCAAACAAAGTCATCACATTCCCTGTGATGAAAATCCTTTAGCTCGTGGGTCCAAAAGTTTACCTACATCACCTTAATCCTTCAGACTTTGTCACAATAATCGCTTCCCTATTAATTACACAGAAGTTTGATGCAGAAGAATCTTGTTCAGCCACTCAAGAACTTCATGCCAAGTATTGTTTGGGGTCAATAGGAGGTTTAATGTTTTGCACTTGGGTATAAAACCCTAAATAAACTTCTAGTAATGGAGTTTCCCACCTTTTCCTGGGAGGCATGTCCCAACAGAGGTTCAACTTTTCCATACCTGACCACTGGGAATTCAACAGAATAAGGTGCCCCCTAAGTAGCACCTTGTGATTGCACAGTTCCCCACGGAACAGGGTCCTGCTCATTATGTGGGATCCTCGACAAGATGATAAAATAACCAATTAACGCATAAGTAGTTAAGGATTGAGTGAGATCAAGAGACACTTTTGTATTGATGAATTGGGGGAACTCTTATAATAAATTCAGGGCATGACAATCTCTTCATTCTTCTGTTCCCGAAGGAATTTCCTGACAAACCTGAGATTCTCTTGACTTCTCCTCCATCTGTTTTTAGCTAACTAACCTTTATCTCCATTTTTTTTGAAGGGGTCTCACGAGTTATCCTGACTTCTGCCTGTCCCTGCAGCTGAATGGAGATTCCCAGCTCCTTTGCCACTTTTCCCACCTTTACAGGGCTGAGTGCCAGCTCAGTGGTAAAAACACAACCACTTGCGGTGTCACTTTCTGTGCCAGGTGACTGAAATGACCCGGGTCTAAATGACCCATTATCCAGGAGGGGAAAAAAATGCAGGAATATTTTGCAATAAAATCATTTTTACCTGGCACAGGGAGAGGAAGGTGCAGAGGGAAGGAGAGAGGGAGAGGATAATTTAAGCCATCCTTCCTGGTGGAAGCACCATATCTTATCACAGAGTTTTCTGCTGTTCCCACCACTTTGGAAAGAGCTTCCAACCAAACCCAATCCTGCTGCCAGGATATTTTATAATCTAGGGATAACTAACTTATTTTGCCATTGATTTCTCCAGCATTCAAGACTTGGACTCCTGCTCAGTCCAGATGGACATAATAATCTGGAAAGCTGATAGCAACTTCCTATTCTTCAATTTTTGAGGATTTTCACTGATTTCTCTAAAGAAAAGTTTTGCCTTCTACTTCTTAGTGCAGTCTTGATGTTCCACTTGTAATTCCTAAATGAATTTCCCATTATTTTCCTTCTACTCCTTATAAACACCCATATTTTAGGTGGGATATGCACTAAATATGCACTCTGTAAACACAGCATCTTCAACTTGATGATCTTGGAGGTGATTTCCAACCTTTCCATGTTTTCCATCAGCAGAAATGTGTGGATCAATCACCATCACTTAATCTCTCCACAGTCCCTTCAGATTCTGGTTTTTTAATATGAAAATTTTCATTACGGTTTTGTCAATTAGGAGTTGATTTTCTATACCTTAATAATTTTAGTTTCACTCCTTTAATTCCTGTGCAGAAAATCACAGTGATAGGTGATGATGGGTCCAACCTCAGCAACATTATCAGCTGCCACATAACCAGGAGATATGTGATTATTAATACCTTTCCTGGGAATCTTTTACAGTGATTTTTTGGCCATTATTAATTCTAGTAATTTACCCCCAGCTTTTTAGCTGTTCACTACTGTTCATTTAACAACCATTCCTATTAGGGCTTCCTGTTACTGTAGGCTTGGGTGCTAAGCATCACAAAAAAATTCACTCCATCTTGGATTTTCCAATCTTTTCTTTTCACCCAGATTCTCTAAACTATCTCTGTTCTTCTTCCAAGTTTTCTTGACATATCTCAGCTTCAGGACCTCTGTTTCTGATACACAGAGGTATCTAGTTGTGTCTGAGATTTCACCAGATAGAACTCTTTCTCTGAGGAGGGAAAATAGTGAATTTAACGCACAAATTTGTGAGCTTTCCTGAAATAACTTCCTTCCGCTGGTGCTAGAGTTTAATTTTAGCATACATCTTGTCTTTATACTTAAATTTACATTTTCTTTTAAAGCCAATGTAAAGAAGCTTCCATTCTTCCATGATCATTCATAGGTATCTGCATGTTTTATATTTCTTGGGTATTTCCTTTTTTCTCACGTTATTCTCTTTGAAGAATAATTCAAATTCTCTTTGAATAATTTTGTAAACTTCTTTTACGGCAACCATCTATTTTTTTTCCCCATGATTTACTACAGAGATCTTCCTGGGAAAGAGGGCTGGGATTGAGTAGAACAGTAACTTTTGATATTTATTCCCACATTTTGACAGATTAGCAGAATAATTCCTGAGCAATGCATCTGGACTACTGCTGAATTGACTTAGTCTGTCTCAGAAAAACAAAATTCACAGCATTTAATAGCAGGTTCACAGTGTCCCTTTTGCAGCCAGTTTTTCCTTGATCTCTTGAAAACCAAACACAAAAAAAGGGGAAAAATCTCCTGTCCTACATGTTAATCAATCTTCCAGCAATGGAAGAGCCATTCAGAGACCTCAGAGTGTTTGTTCTTCAATCTCCTTTTGTTTCTTCTACTACTGTAATTTCAGATGTAAACTTAAATCCTAAAATGAGTTAAATCACCTCTGTCCCAGTGGCTGTGTGTTGATCCATTTTAATATTTTTACCATTTTGTTGAGTAAATTCATGACACTTCAAAATTACAAATCTTTATGTGGGTATAAGCTTAGACACACATGGAACAGGCTTGTTTTGTGTTCCTTTCATGGAGTATTGCTTTGAGAAAGCAGAGAAAACTGTTTTCTTCCTTTTGGAGTCCACAAATTTTTCCAGTAAATTTCTTAGTTTAATTCAACTGTAACTCAAAGTTAAATCATAGAATCTGAGAATTTTAAAGCCCTGATTCCCATGGAAGTAAATCCAGTTTGGTTCTATTGATATATACATATTTCCATTTTCATTGTAACTCCTGAAGCCGTGAGTGAGGTGAAACCAGTATTTTTAATCCTAGATATCAAGCAGATTTCCTACTAGGAAATCCTAGTTCCACTGAAGAAAGAAGTTGTGAAGTGTTTGAACACTCGTTTCATTAGGGAAAATAGCCCGTTTTCCCAAATTAACCAAGATTTTTCTTGCCTAGAAATTTGATGACTATCAGACTGGAGAAAAATTTAATTCAATTTTAGGTAAGGAAAGTCAGTTAAATTTTCAACAAGAAAAAAAGTATAAATAATAAAGTTTTTTTCAGGTCAAGCCACTCATTGGTGTTTTCCAGGTGATTAACTGGAAATAATTGGATTAACTGCCCAAATAGAGAAATTTGTTATTTAAGTTAACATTGACCCGCAATTAACTGCCCAGTGAAACTTTGAGCACTAAAATATAGACAGTCCTGGACTAAATTAATTCATCTAAATCTGACTAGCTTATGAGGCATTTAGAATGGGGGGACATTTTGCCTGTTGGACGCTATAGAAGATTGGAAGAGTGACTTAGACTTGTCACATAAATTAACCCAGGCCCAAGTTTTCATACACTGGTTCTAAAGTACTACAGATATTTAGATATTGGCAAACATAAAACATGGGACTTTACATCAATTGGCTGATGAGACTGTTGGAAATCACAGTTTTCCTAATTTTTACTGGGAACATCAGTTCTACACTAAAAAAAGAGCCAGGTGTGCAGATATGGCAATAAAAAGAGTAATTGTGGGTTATCTTCTCCATCAAATGACCTTTTGACTCCATTCTAGGAAGTTTTTATACCACATAGTGGGTTTTCTTCCTCATGGTCTAAACCACAGGAATGCACCTCTGTTCAGATCCTCACCGCCTGCCTCTGGAGAGGGAAGGATGTCTCTGGGGGCAAAGAGACAGGGATCACAGAAAGGGCAGAAGTCCTCCCAGGCTGTGAGAAATGACGTGTAGGATTATGAGGCAGCAACAGAGGATTTCCCTTACAAATGGCAATTATCCAGGGCCCACCAGATGAACAATCATTAAGACTTTGTTAAGTCACAGGAACCCAGCACCACGACTGTGCCCAGGCACTGATGTCCTGATTTCTGAATCACTAGGCCTTCCTCTTACTGGCTGTTCTAAATTAAAACAAAAACCAAACCAAACTCTTCCTTAAAATCCAACGGTCCTCCTCACATGGCGTTTGAAACCACACTGTGAGATGGCAAATAGTCTACATAGTTTATGGCTACTGGTGGCAATTACCAAGAGCAGCTCAAATGGGATTTATCAGCCCTCGGAAGAGTTTTCCAGGGGATGTGGCCAGTTTTATGTTCGTTGGAGTCAGGCCAAGGCTGAGATGTTTTTTTTTTTGGGCGCGCTCAAGGCTGACCGTAAGCTGTTACATTTAATGAGTGGATCTGATCCGGTTTTGTTGTGTGGAAAGGTCGAGTGGATGACCAGAAAGACTCAATTTTGCCTCAAATTCTGCAAGTGAGAACGCTGCAGAAGGAGCACTGTATGCCACTGAATTTCCATGGAGGATCAGGGAATTGCTGTACGGGTTAATCAGGGGAGCAATCATGAGTTAAGGAATGTTTCCCCAGGCACCACGAACTGGAGACTGTAAAGGATTAATTATTAGAAACTCCTTGGGGTAAGAACCCTCAGTTTTCGCCCGTGTTTGTGTGGAATTTGGCACGGGATGCACTTAGGCAAGACCAGCCATTCTGGGGCAAATCAAGCTGTCTTCGACCATGTCCTAGTCTTGCAGAAAGACCGAATGGCCCAGATGAAGTGACCCCTTCCCTGGTGTATCTTCCCAGTCTCCAGCAACATGTAGGGTAAGATCTTCAGCCCAAAGCAGCACAATGAGCCCACACAGCTATTCCAGTAGCCAGAAGAGTATCAAGGCACAGACTCCAGCACCAAATGGCACCATCTGTGGATAGTCACAGTCTCTAGCACCCAAAATAGGGTCTAATTCCCACCCGGGGTGGTCACCTTCAAGCCACTTCTTAGAAAAGCTCCCTGGCATGTGTTAACTCCCAGATTTGCCCAGGAATTGCTTGGGAGAGTGCCAGTTGATCCAGGCTTTAAATGCACTAAAGATCACTCTAAGAAGAGTGGTAGAGGCAATGCTGTTCCAGTGCCCTGGATCCAGAACTGATTTAATTTAGCAGTAAAGGCAGAACTTTTATTTTTAGCTGTCATTAGCCAAGCTGGTGGCCTAACCATTATTACTAAGTAGTTCTTGATAATAATGACTGTATTTACAGCAACCTGGGGGTGCAAGGCCAGGAAACAGGCTTGTCTGACATATTTCCTGGCTCAGATTTACACATCCATAGAGCCATTCCTAGGACATCTGTAGGCTGCCCGCAGGCATCCTCTCGGCCACACATGTTTGGGCTCTCTACCAAGCTCATCTGTCTTAATGACAGGTGTCATCAAGACCCTGATGGAAGTGCAGGAGGAAAAGGGGATACGTGGAGGCAGATAAGCTGGTTTAAAATGTGGTGTATATAAACAGTGAGAGAAGAGAGGTGATAATTTGACTCCGTGGGATTGTTAATTTTCTGGTTGCACGTTGACGTATTCACTGTGATACTCGGTGTCTGTGCTCAGGTATGAAGGATTGTGACCAATTCCAGCCCCTGATCTGGAGCAAACTGTTGTTATCAAGCAAGCTGTGCCACTTTTCCACCCACCACGTGTGTGACTCATGGTCTAAAAACAAACCACAGGTTTCAGGTTCGATATTCTCTGATTCCGTGCCAAAACCACAATGACTCCAACGAGATTTACACAAGCGATCTATAAACCTCAGCAAAACTTTCCATGAACCTCATCCACAAGAAGATTCATATCCAGGTGTGTTTTGTGAACCTTTGAGATGCCCTGAGATCATCTGGCCCGGTGCCTTACAAGGTAGAGTTAAAGGGACCCTGTGTTTGGCCACTTTCTTATCTAACATGCAGCAAATCTGATACTTTATTATCTAACATACACCAAATGCTGATGATTCCCTTAGCCTGAGGAGGTTTTGTTCTTTCAGTAATCATGGAGCAAAGTGTAATTGCTTTCTAATCCTTTTGAATTTAATCCAGGGCAAAGACATTTCCTATCATGTTATTGAGTATATGCAATAATCATGGAATCATGGAATATCCTGAGCTGGAAAGGACTCCCAAGGATCATGCAGTCCAACTCCTGGTCCTGCACAGGACACTGCAAAAATCCCACAATGTGCCTGAGAGTGTTCTCAAACCCTCCTGGAGCTCTGGCAGCCTCGGTGGTATGACCACTAATGCTTCCGTATTTTTCCTAATAGCAATTTAGAAAATCCCACCACTCATTTATCTTGTCCTTATCGACTTCCTTATACAACCAAAAGTTTCTGCCATGCTATGGGTACCTCCTCCTGTAACTGTTTTTGGCATTTCTGGGCTTTCCCCAAAAGAAACTATTTTTGTTTCTAAATGCAAGCGGTTTTGAAAGAAAAGGAATTGGATGCTTTAAAGGCACAATTTTGTCCCGTTTAGGTTTTCTTCCATCTTAAACAAATTTTAGAAAGTACTTATGGGAAAATTACTTCTATAGTTACCAGCATATGGAAGCTTAGAACTCTGGAAAGATTGGAGACAGTTTAAGAAGAAAAAAAACACCCAGACATATAAAATGCAGATTTGTCAATGCAACAAACAGCACAAAGTGCACAACAGTCATATAGACTTGATATAAAATTCCTGTGTGAGGGTTTTATTTATGGAAAAATCTATTGAGCCAATAAAACCAAATCTATGTCAGTAAAAAGCAAATTGCCAGAAAAAATCAGGGTTCATCAGAAAAAGTTGTGTTACAAAATATTTCATGAGAACTGTGAAGCTTTTCCTGTTGATGGTTCCCTTTATAGGGCAGAAAAGGAGCACTAAATAAAAGTGGACTTCAGGAGAGTAAGATTTGTCACCATGTTCTCTCTATTTATTCATTTGCTGGGAGTACAAAAAATAGCAGAATTCCACCCTCTCCTGGAAAAACTGTGAATCTTCTGTAAGTACTTTCAGTAGAAATCACTGTTTCTGCAAAGAGTTTTCACAGGAAAGTCTGTGGGGTTTTTTCATGGGGAAATTAGGTTTTACGGATTCAGATTTTAGAGGGTTTAACCAGTAAAAGGTGAGGAAAAGAGAGGGTTTTTGCATTTTCATGAATTTTCTTCTTCCTTTTTGTCCTTGAATTCAAAGGATTCTGCTGGTCTGGAAGTAGAAGTAGAAACCTTCCCACCTTTCCCATTTGTAGTGTGGACTTTTCAAATCAAGAGTGAAACCTGGACTCAATAACAAGAAAAATATTTAATTAAACCAAAATTTTCTCAGCTGAATGGGTCTCTCATTATGCACAGAGCTTCTGGAGTCCACAGATTGTACCCACAGTGTTTGTGCTAAGAGATATCCAAGATGGCAAGATGGTGGATCAATTCCCTGTGGATCTGTGAGCTTGATCCAGGAGGGTTTATATCCTCAATCCCAGCTCCTACAGACAACTGGAGCACAACTATGTTGTCCTTCTCTCTTTCCCCCACCATTTCCCACTGGACTACCTTCTCATCCATGATGTAAATATTCTCCACAAGAAAGGAGTGAGTTTTGACAACTTCTGGTCGTGGGGAGAAGCTTGAACTCCCAAATTGGATCCTTCCCACTGACTCAGCCACCACAAGGCTGAGCACAAGAACCAAATGCTTTACATTTTTTGAGGCACGTCAATTTTTAAGCTAATCCTGCCCCAGGAGAGGATCAGGGCAGGCTCTCGGGGTGGAGTGGATGTTACTCTGACTCATCATTTTCAGTGTTGGATGGACAAGATTTAATGAACCCATTGCCAAAGGGGCAGGTGGGGGACTCTGATTTCAGTCAGAAGGTGAAAAACATCAGCAGTGAAACTTTTCTAGAAAGGCCGTCCTGTCTTCTCAGTTGAAATTTGCACCTTTAACAGCAGTTTGCTCTTTCTCTGGCTGTTTCACAGCTTGAGCAGTGTCAGACCTAATTTTGAGCTGACAGGGTAGGTGAGGAGAGAACAGGCCATCAAAACTTGCATACAAGGCCAGTGCAATGTGAAGATCTCCTCCAGATCAATCCAGCACTTTGTGAAGTCCTTGGGAAACCTCCCATAGCCTTCGTCAGGAACCAGATCATCCTGCACAGGGGCAGGACTGCTGGCACCCCTCACACAATCAAAACTTCCAAACTGAACCAGGCTAGAAATCACTTTTCTTCCCATTTTTATCCTTTTCACCTGTTTCTCAACAACATGCTTTCTCCATGCCTTTATTTTCCCCATCAATCCTCTTCCTTCCCCTTTCCCCTTTCCCCTTTTCCCATTGGGTGTTTCTCTTCTGCTGCTACCCAAGTGATTTCCAACGGCCACTGAACTTCTGATAGCAGTATTTCTCTTGGAATGATGAAAGAGTTCTTCATCCAAAGTATTTCCAGGACCAAACTCAGAATGAGTATTTTATATATGCGCAAAGTGTCAAACACAGGGAAAAGGCATCCATGAGTACTCCAGGAAAAGCTGCCAGCAGAGGAATAGCTACACATGATCTTTGCCTGTGTTTGACTGAGAAAGCAGAGCAGGGCATTATTGCATTTTTCCTCTCTCTTTCACATATTTTACTTGGCTCTTTGAGTGCTTCATGGCCTTCCAAAACTCTCATTTTTTCATGCATCTTTACACTGTGGGCAAACCTGAAAAATTAATAGGTCCTGTCTGTAAAAATCTAGAAGATGCTGATGTTTGTAGAAGTGTTGAAATGACAAATTGTCTTATATTGCTTCATTTCAGCATCTGCAGCATTGGACTTGCTCATATCCTCATTAAATAAGCATCAAATAAAGATATCAGCTTGTAATTTATGTTTAACAAACCCCCTGCTCTTACAAGAGCCTTGGACGCTGGAATCTGTTCTGATTAATGATTCTTTCTTTGGTAAAAGAAGGTTTGGGGATGAGCTAATTGTGGCCTTCCAGTACCTGAAGGGAGCCTGCAAGAAAGATGAAGAGAGACTTTGGACAAGGACATGGAGTGACAGGACAAGGGGCAATGGCTTCCCACTGCCAGAGGGCAGGGATAGATGGGATATTGGGAAGGAATTGTTCCCTGTGAGGGTGGGGAGGCCCTGGCACAGGGTGCCCAGAGAAGCTGTGGCTGCCCCTGGATCCCTGGAAGTGTCCAAGGCCAGGTTGGACAGGGCTTGGAGCAACCTGAGATAGTGGAAGGTGTCCCTGCCCATGGCAGGGGTTGGAACTGGATGATCCTTGAAGCCCCTTCCCACCCAAACCCTTCCATGATTCTATGTGGATTTGAGGACCTGATATTTAATTTAGTTTAAGGATCCATGTGAGTTTTGATTTGGGAGATGGAAGGGATGCTGTGTGCTCTCTTCTGGAGTAATAGTTTGGATGTTACCATTTCCAGAGGATTAGATCCATTTCCATGCAGTATTTCCTTGCTCTAAATTCAGTATTACCTCTTGTTCTGTCTTCCTCCTGATGATGGGGAAGACACTTTTGACCCCTGCTGAAGATAGAGAAAGGGAGAACAAGTCATGCACTTCCTGATTTCTTCCTCCTCCTTTTCTTCCGCTACTTTGCTAATTTGTATGTGGGCATGGAGTGACAACACCCCATGATTCACCTTCTGACCACAGATTACCCAACCACTCCCCAGAAGAACCACTCTCTTATTCCTCCGGTGCAAAGTTTGAGGAAGGGCAAATGGGCTCTTTGCATTAATAAAATGCAAAATTTATTATTGTTAAACTGTGATACATCAGTTCAGAGCCTGCATGCCTCCGGATTGGATGTGGCACAACCACAAAACAACAGGGCTGTTCACACTCAAAGGAGTTGTAAACGGGAATGGAAGACAAAAGGGAGAAGATGGGAGAGCTCTAGGAAAGGAGGCAGTGAGACAGCACAGGCCATGGACTCAGCCTGTTAGCCTGTTGCTCAGTGGGTCTGTTTCCAGCTTGTCCCGTTTCTCCCATGCATCTCTGAACTCCTTTGGAAGGTGGATTAGTTTATGGACTTGTCGTCTGAACCGTGTCTTGCGTTACTTCCACATTCTGTCTTTCTCTAAGTCTCGGATGTCTTTGGTTGGCTGGCAGCCAGCAGAGGGAGAGCAAGGGTGTCTCCTTCGCTCTGCCTTCATCAGAAACTGGTATCTGTGTTCAGCTTCCGAGCTGAGCAAGGCTGAGAGTGGTTCTTTTTTCTCTGGGAAAAGCCAGAGGGTGGCATGTTCTCCACAACAACCAGCTGCTTCCCTGTTTTGGAGGTGTTATGTTTGCCTTTTTTCTGTAAAGGTATTGATGACATTTTGTCATGAATTGTGTTGCAGTAGCACCTAGAGGTCCTTGCTGAGATCACAGCAGTTGGTGGGCTCCGTACAGCAAAATTCATGGAGACAATCAATCCTCAATGGATAGCAGCCAGACTGGAAAAGAAAGGGATGTTTCAGAAGAGAGATGTGTTTTCATTTACACCTCACTTGTGGTGACCTTCCCAGTGGAGCTTAATGTCCATAAAACATTTTTATTGGAAAGAAAGTGGAGCTTTTTTGAACGAATCCGTAAATTCCATATCCCACTGGGGCAGGGAGTTCCTGTGGTGGGGGATAATGAATCATAAACCATAGAATGGTTTGGGTTGGAAGGGACCTTAAAGATCATCTTGTTCCAACCCCCTGCCACAGGCAGGGACACCTTCCACTAGACCAGGCTGCTTCATGCCTCATCCAACCGGGGCTCTTGTCCAGAACTTCACTCACGGCATCCATAATCCTCTTAGATCCTGATCCAGAGTCTGTGGAGGGCACCAAGTTTCTCTCCATCCATTACAGTGGGACTTGGATCAGATTTTACGGTAAGATTGAGAAACCTGATGTAATTTTCAGGGATTATGCAATAAAACTTTAATGGGAATCTATTCCAGCCTACCAAGTGCCAACTGCTAGAGACTGATCCCATGAATTTCGGTGGATTTTTGTCTCTGATCATCCACAGCCTTAACTGTGACTGAGTTACATCGAGGGAACTCCAAAAAGGCTTGAATGCGACCTGAGAGATCCAAAGGAACTCCTTCCTAACTCATCAAACACCTTTATCTTGAGCCACTGTTTCTCTTCCATTTTATTCCAGACTGTCCACTTATGGATTAAAATATTCTTGAAGTTCCCATGTTTTGGGATTCAGCTTGAAAATGAAGACACCTCTTTTCCTAACTCTGTGAATGTGGTTGATGTTTACTGCTGGGCTTTCCGGTCTCATATTTATCTTTTATCCCATCAGCCATCCTCAGGCACATATTGGACACTCTAGAACATCTCAATTTGTTCTAGGAATCTACATGTAGACAACTGCATTGAGATGATTGACTCAGTGAGAGACAGGCATCTCCAAGGGGGAATGTTCCACCTGGATCAGGTGGCTTTCCTGGGCTGAAATTACCTGTCACCCAAAAATATTGGCTGCTCTCCACCAGTGGGCAAGAAGCCTTGATTGTAGATGAGTTACAATCCTGTGGGATGAATTAATGGAGAGATATCAGAGCAGGGCATTCTCTGCTTCATCACGACTCCTTCAAATTATCACCAGAATTTAAGTATTTACAATCCATTGCCTTTGGGGTTTTTTTTAGCTAAATTGTGGTGGGATGTAATACTGTTTTCTTGGAATATCCTGTCATGGGTGCTCAGGAATCTTGCTGTGGCAGCCTGAGGGAAATGAGGAATCTGTTTGCCAGAAGGATTTCCTTACAGGCTACTGCTTGGAAGAGAGACATGTCACCTCTGAGCAAACAAAGGAAAATTTAATGTGGGAAAAGATCTGTGCTGAGCAATGAGTGGCCACCATTTCATTTCACTGGGGCATCTTCTGATCTTCTCCTACCGTAAAAGAGAGCACCAAATAGCTGAGGTCTTACTACTGCTTTAAAATTATAGAATCATCATAGAAATTATTAAGGTTGAACAAGACCTCCAAGATCACGAAGATCAACCTTCAGATGAAACACATCCCCCTTCAGTGGCATTCAATTTTCTCCACTGTGTGTGAGAGCTAAAGCAGATAAGAATGTTCACCATCTTATCTTTCAGTTCCGCCCCACTTTTCCTCAATTCATGTCTCCACGAAATAACATCCACCCCTCCTGCAATAAATCACGGAATCACGTTATCACTGAGTTTGGAAAAGGCTTCTGGAGGTCGTCTCATCAAACCTTCCTTTTCCTCCATATGTTGGAATTCCAACTGTTCTCTGCAAGATCATTCCCACCTCTTATCTAATCTGAACAACAATTCAACAACAGGTTATTTTCTCAGAATTTAATTTGATCTAATATTTCATCTCTTCCTCTGGGGCTCACATGGTTCTAAAACATGAATAGCTACTGTGTCTGCTTTTCACCATGCTCCTACTGCCACATCTTGTAATCTCTCTCTCCAAGTTTCTATCTGATGCCCCGTTTCTTCCCCCAGCATGAAAATCCGTGGCAGAAATTGCATGGAAAATACACCTGCACACGTCATAAAAACTCTTTGGTAGTTGTTGTGTCCAAGAAGAAGAACAGGATCACTTCTCTTGCACAATAGCAAAAAGAGAGGCTGGAGCCCCTCTGCTCTGGAGCCAGGCTGGGAGAGCTGGGGGGGTTCACCTGGAGAAGAGAAGGAGCCAGGGAGACCTCAGAGCCCCTTCCGGTGCCTAAAGGGGCTCCAGGAGAGCTGGAGAGGGACTTGGGACAAGGGCTGGAGGAACAGGACACAGGGAATGGCTTCCCCCTGCCAGAGGGCAGGGATAGATGGGATATTGGGAAGGAATTCCTGGCTGTGAGGGTGGGGAGGCCCTGGCACAGGGTGCCCAGAGAAGCTGTGGCTGCCCCTGGATCCCTGGAAGTGTCCAAGGCCAGGTTCGACAGGTCTTGGAGCACTCTGGGATACTGGAAGATGTCCCTGCCTTGTCAGGGGTTGGAACTGGATGAGCTTTAAGGTCCCTTACAGCCCAAACTGTTCCATGATGATGCTGATGGAAAGAAACCTCCCAGTTTTCCTCACTTCCCAGCTGTAGGCAATGGGATGCAGGCTCCAGAGAAGCCAGGGGAGACTCTACCACTGCTTGCAATGGGGCCAGTATTTCACTCAGCACTTCCAGGAGCAACAGTGGAATGCCTGCAGGATCAGGATCTGATCCCTTCTGATTATAAATAGTTTTTATATGTTCCTTAAAAAGAAGGAAATCCAAGAAGAACCAAGTGGGCCTCACCCAGGACACATCGAGTGAGCTGCAAGTTGCTGAAGACCCAAGAGGGGATGTGCTGTTTAGGGATAATTCAGCACTAGTAAAGAATGTTGTATTGATGGCCCTGAAGACGTGTGTTCTCTGGATAGCCCAGGCAGTGGCACGTTGAGAGGATGGGATTCCTGCAGCAGTGTGGGAAGGCTCCATGTGGAGCACATGGAATGAACTGTTACCCCAACCCTGCACTGCCCTGAAACAGAGGATGTTGCATTAAATCAGTGTGAGAAACAGGATTTATTCAACCTGCAGAAAACACTCAGCAGTATCTACAGCTACCAAAATGTTTTTAACAATGAAGCATTACAAAGGTGAATCTCTGGAATTATTAATTCAAAGAGATGAAGCTTGCAAGACATTGGGAAGAAAACTTACATTATAGACACAAACACTGCTAAAGTCAGAAATACCCCATACTTCAAATACAGACTATTTTAAGTGACATAACACAGGTGTATTCCATATAAAATGATGTATAAATTCCCTAACTCAGGTGGCTCAGCTCCATGGGTCCCTGACTCTCTGTCATTGGCACCATCTATTTTCTACACACACAACACAGCAGTGATGAGTGTGATTGAAATATCTACACCCAGATACAGAAACACGTAAGAAAATGTGGGCAAAAAATATCTTTTGCTGAAAAAAATGTCCTTTACAAATAGGAACAGTTCCTAAATTTAGTGGGGCTTTAAAGACAGATTCTTTTACGTTAGGGACAGAACACATTTCGTGCCTATTTTTCTTTTTTTTTCCTCCCTCTTTTTCCTTTTCTCTTTCTTCTTTTTTTCCTCACTTTTTTTCCTACTTGTATAAAATTGGGGGAAAGATTTCGTCAAATGAATAAAAATAAGAAGAAAAAAGAACAGAAAAAGAAAGAACAGAAAAGTAAAGAAGGAAATTAAATATACAGGTGGCAAAAACATACTCAAAATATTTGATATATTGAATTCTAGGCTTTCTATAAACTTTAAAAGTGAGCTAGAAAGATGTTTTGGTTAGGAATATATAAAGATGTTTTCTTTAGGAATAGATGGATCAGAAGTGGAGTGAACAGAAGCTAAGTGAGATTTGTGAGCTATTTTTCAGTTTCGTGGTACCCATCACATGAATTTGGCAGTTTTGTTGCTTTGCAGTGTTTAATGAAAGTTTCAGTGAGCAAAGCTCTCTTATTTTGGGTTTCATAGCAAACTGGATAGGCCTAAATCACAAGTGTTGTTATAACACAAACAGAAAATTTTAAAAAATGGAAAGACAATGGGATTTTACTCTATTCCCACTGAAAAGTTGAAATATGTTTTATTGTAAGAAATGTTATCAGAAGTGATTAACTGGATCTAGAATGTGCTTCCATTTATCTGTCTTGTTCTTTCACCCTCCACACATTTACCCTCTTATTGGCACCAGATCCAGCACCAATCCCGTAGTGCGTCCCACAGCCCTGGTGGGACATCTTGGAAAACTCCGGAGGCATTTCACAAATTGAGGGCTTGGGCTCTGAAGGGGCCCTGGTTCCTCATTCTGTGGCTGTAACAATATTTAGAGGCCGGGGTTTGTCCTTCATGCACTGTTATTTCAGGCACAGGTGACAACTGCAGAACTGTCATCGCTGCTCCTCTGAGATTCCTTATCTTGGTTCTCATTAAGGGGATGATAATAAATGGCAGGGTGATGTCAGGGTGCATCTTGCTGAGCCCCCACCAGTGCTGGCTTGGTAACCCATGGTGCAGTCACCTCTGGTTGAGGTTTTCCCTGTGCTCTAGAGACGTTCTCCTGATGTAGCCGGCTGAGGAAGAACGGACATCGCAGATTATGGAGACTCCTGGCAGCACAAAGCTGCCAAATGTTGGCCGCTTTAGAGTCCTCTCAGACAGCAAGAGAGATTTCTCCTTCTTTTGAAAGACATCAAGTATTTTAGCTGAGAGCTCAGCTTCACTCTTTCAAATGAGAGGTTGCAGAAACAAGATGGAGGATGAGTCCAGGATCTGTCTGCCCAGTGCTTCCCACGGGACTGATTCCTGCTCCTTGAGAGAGACAGTTGCATTTGGGTAAAGGTTGGATTGGGGCTCTGAGAAACCTGATCCAGCTGAAGATGTCCCTGCTCATTGTAGGGGGTTGGACTGGATGGCATTTAAAAGGTCCCTTCCAACCCAAACTATTCTAGGATTCCATGGGAAGTGACTCACGAAGGACTTGGTGTGTAATCCAGGAACAGGTCACGTGGTGAGGATGAAGGGTGCAAACCTGAGGAACAAAGATTCCTTCACACACACTTCCAACACTGGGGACAACATCCTTCATTGTCCACCACTGAGGCAATATTTGGGTTTATAACTGAGGCAGTATTTGAGAGAATATTATGGGAAGTCACAGTTCTTGTCACTCCTCTGGAGAGAGAAAAGGATCAACTAAGGGACAAAATGAAATGTAGCAGTTTTTAGGTAATAAAATCTGCCCCATACAGGAATTAGAAGAATTTAAATGTTATAATTCTCTGTAAGGGAAACTGAAACACCTCCACTTCCACCCTCTCCCTCACTACCACGTGGAATATGCCTAAATTTTTCCCAGAATATGTAAAATCTTGCATAATATATAATAACTGAGATATAGTCTCACTTAGGCAATCTCTCCTACCCCTTCCCCATCTTAGGAAATCTGATAAAAACATAGCAAAGCTTCTCTTTCAATGGAAAAATTCTCCAGCAGGCTCTGGTGGACCCCAAAGTTCTCCAGAACCACATTTATTTTCATTGAATCACAGAGTATCCTGAGTTGGAAAGGACCTACAAGGATCGTCAAGTCCAACTCCTGGCCCTGCACAAGAAAACCCCAAAAACAGCATTGCATGCCTGAGACCATTATCCAAATCCTCTTTTATTTAGGTGACAGCTCATTGCCAGTTGGTTCCGGGCCTGGAAGAACCAAACTCTTCTGTCTGGGCTCATGGTTGTTCCACTTGCTGTTCCCTTTGCAGATCGACAGCATGCAGGCCCTGCTCCACTGCCCCAACGTGCTGGTGTGTGTCGGCCGGGAGCCGTTCAAACCTGTATCCATGGAGAATCTGAGGAAACACTCGGTGGAGAAGCTGCCCAACCTGCCTCCCCACTCCAACAATGGCAACAATGTCAACGAGAACAATGAAAGTAAGAAAACCTCGGGGCCGCGTCGCGCGGTCGTCCCCAGGCCTGTGTCCCACAACGTGGGGATTACAGGCCCCTATTGTGCTGCCCCAATGTGCAGATTTCACGTGGAAAATGCACTTCCCTCTCCCTGCCTCCCAGGCCTTTCCATCCTCCCCTTCTTTTTCTCTGGTTTCCTTGTAGGATTTCCTCCCTACACCCCCCAGTCTTTCTTTTACATGCTCCCCGTGTCTGGCTGACTTCCCTTCCTCTTTCATATCTCTGGGTCTCCTTTTCCTTCCAGAGCTCCCTCCTTTCCTGTGTCTGTCCCCCTGGACCCTTGAGATTTCCCACGAATCCTCTATCCCCTCGTTGTCTGTCCTATCATGCCTTCCCTCCAGCATTTTCCTGCACCAGGACCAGAGGATGCCCTGGTTCTGTCAGCAGGAGACTCAGTTTCTCCTGCAGGTTACAGCTGCCCTTTTGGCAACAAAGCGTGTTTTTTATGGAAAGATTATGTTCAGGAAGGAGGATGTTATGGATTATTCAGGATTATATCACTTTGGCACTCCATCATGACTTATCTGAGGTCACCGGTATTTAAACCAGCCACCCTCAGTAGCCTGGGAAAAGAAACTCCCCAATTCCAAAGGGCAATTAATCTCACCTGTATTAAGGATTTATTGTAGGGTGAAATTAAGTGCGCTCTAGAGGTGTGTCTGTTTCTCTCCATTGTCAAAACCAGGAGCTGGGAAAGATTCATTCGTGTGTTGCCAACGAGTTGTAGAAACTCAAGGACAGAGGCATCCTACGCTCACTCTCTGAGACATAAAAAATTGGAGGGAAACATGGAAATTAACTGGAGCTTTGCCCATCGAGAGACTAAGCAAATCCATCAGTTCAATCGTAAGGATGATGAGGGAAGAGCCATTTCATGTGATTTTGATGTGCTCCTGTTCAACACTTCCTTCCTAAAATGCCCTCCTTTCAGCTGCATATCCATACGCCCACGGAGGGACAGGATTGTCTGGTTTTATGTACAAGGAAAATATATATTAGAAACAACAGATGAATATCTTGCAAGACAGCCTGATAGCAACGTATTCTGCTTGAAATGAAGGGACCTAAATAAACCTATGCAGATCACTGCACTGGGCCATAAAGATGTTCTGCTAATCACAATTCCTAAATTCCCTTATTCTCACTGATTTCTTCTACAACTCCCATTATTTCTCTTTGTAATCATCAACAGCTTACAGTTACTTTTCTATTTGTTCTTTATGTTTTAATAAGAATTATCACTATTTTCAGTGGCACATCCCTGCAGGGACTGAGTGTTGCTCTGGTCTACATGGCCACACATTTCCTGGAATGTGAGTGGAGAAGTGGATGATGCACAATAAATGTGCGACCCTTGACATCCAGCTAAGGAAGAGGGTCACTTCTGCATGTATTTTTCCCTGGTTAAATAAGAAGAATGAAAACTTGCACAGTTAAATAAAGGAATATTTGCAACATGATAAAATGCCCAAACTCTGAGACTAAATTGCTCTGTATGTATATATATATATATATATTTATTTTTATTTATTTTACTTCCTGGCATGCACTTAATAAAACAAAGTGTGTTTCAATTTATTTTTTAAAATAAAGTTAAGGTATAGAAGATTTTATTGCAGATTATTGATTCAAAACTTAACATTTAACAAGGAAGTTGGACTAGATTATCTCCAGAGGTCTCTTCCAAACTTAACTATTCTATGATTAATGGAGATCACTTAGAGTCAAAGACAAATTTTCAAATTACATAAATTGGCATAGGCTTGGCTTTAATGGAATAACATCAGTATTCACTAGTTTGAGGGTTTGACTTACATGTTTTGTGTCACCTTTATGTGAGTTAACATCTCTCTCCATCTTTCTTTTCTTCACTCCAGTGAACTTCGGACTGAAAGCCAAGAAAAGCATTATCCATCCACGGTCAGCATCCAGCAACAGGTCGATGAGATTTTCCTTGTCATCAGAAAAGTCGTACCCCAACGGCCTCGCAGCCTCTCCGGACAATGGGGCACCCTTCTCCAATGGCTGCCCTCACCCAAAAGCTGGGGACCTGGTCCAGTCCTTGGTCAATGATGACATCGAGAAGCGGGTGCATGTGAACAAGGATGGGAGCTTGTCTGTGGAGATGAAGGTTCGTTTCCGCTTGCTCAATGACGAGACTTTGCAGTGGTCCACCCAGATCAAAAAGTCCAACTTGATGAACCAGCTACCTTGTGAAGAGTCAGGAGTGGAGGAGGACAGTGGAGTAGATCCCCTACAGAAAATGAACCCAGAAGCCAGCTCGGAGGCAGATGATTCCTTATATCCCTGTGATATAGATTCCTACATGTCCAAACTTGAGGAATCAGAATGTGATGAGGCTCACTGTCACAGCTGTGGAAAGAAACACCGGGACTATGACATTTGGAAGAACCCCATGCACACATCCCAGAGGGAAGAGCCCAGCGTGCAAAGCACCTGGCACACGCGGTCATCGTGCTCCAGCACATCTTCCCGGAGGAGGGTAGTCCACAAAAAAATGAAGTCTGTGGATAGCATCTACACCACGTCCAGTGAGGAATACTCTGAGCACATTGTGCGAGAGTCCTCATCCTACTCAGAGACTATAAAGAACAGAGTGGCGTATCGATCCGTTAAAAAGTGTATGTGCCGAAGTGATTTATCTACGGGTGCTTCCAATGGAGAAGAACAGCAGGAACACACTCGGACAAGCACGGGAAACAGCCAGAGACCTTCATCCTTGGGCTTGATGTCACATTCAAGCTGTGAAAACAACCTGGATACTCAAGACACCCCTGAAGAGCATGAGATCATCAAAACCATTTCACAAAATGAGGATGAAAATTGTTTCGAAGCTTCCTCTGTGAAGTGCTTAAAGGATGATACAGAAGAGGTTGAAAGCAGCAGAGTTGGGAGTGTCATGTCCAGGTCATCCCTGCAGTCCAGGCAGAGCAAGAAGAACGTGTGTGAGGAAACGAGCAGTGTGGGCAGGAGCATGTCCTCCTCAAGCCTTCAGAAGGCAAATCAGGGAGACAACACCCAGTTCTCCAGCCCTGCCAACAGTGTGCACAGCAAGTCCAGTAACTGCACCACACCAAAAGAAAAGAGTGAGCAGGGTGACCCCTCTGATGAAAACCCAGTGGTATCCTCCTTCTCCAGTGAGTCCTGCCCCAAGAAAGAGGCTGAAGAGGTGGAAGCGGAGCAGGAAGAAAGTGAAGTCAATGAAGTCAGCTCAGTGTCAGCAAAAACAAAGCCAAGCCAATCAATCAGAGATGAGAGCAGTGAAGGGGAACGATGCTCTACGCAAGGAACACACCATTCCAGGGCTAGTGACAGGAACAGCAAGAAAAGTGACAGTGAGGAGAACGTTCCATGCAGTGTCTCCTGCTCTTCCAGAGGGTCCAAAATGAGCAAACACAGCCATGTTCATTTGGATGCACAGTCGGAAATGTCTGTGTCTTCACTTGGGTCCACTCTGAATAAAATGAAGCATTCCCTACATGCAGATGATGGGAGATCAGGCAGCAGAGCATCAGTTTATTCCAAAAGCTCGTATGAAACCAAGAAAAAATCTGTTGGAGATGCCACATCTCATAAATCAGGATCTCTTCACTCAAACATTTCATCTACCAGTGAAGCAGAGGCAACTGGAGGTCCTGCTGAAGAGAAAAGCTCAAAAAGTACTGCCAACGGCTGCAGTGAATCCTCAAAAAGCTCGAAGAAGAGAAGCCATAAAGAAGAAAGCAGCAGGCCATCATCCCTCTGCTCAAGTTCTTCAAGTCCTAATGGAAAAGCTGGAGAGGGTCATGCCAAGATTAGTTCAGAACTCTCTTCTTCAAAACAGGGAAGCATGAGTGGGAGTGTACGTTCAAAAGTTGATCACCCATCTGAGGATGGGATTAGGAATGGAAATCCTACAAGTAGCTCCTCAAGAGTTTCTTCAAATTCAGAAATAAAAGATAAATGCGTGTCGACACAGATATCCCAGGAAACTGGTGATAGGTGTTCGCAATCAAACATGTCTGTATCTTCAAAATCAAGGCGGACAAACAAGAACAATCTTCATGTGAAGGTGTCAAACTCCAGTCGGGCATCGGTGTCGGAGACTATGTCAGTGTGTAGTCTGCACTGCCCTGCCCCACCAAAAGGGAAGCCAAAGAGAAAAAATATGCATTTGATCATGTTGAAGAACTCCTCCATCAGTAGCATTGGTACCGAATCTGTGCTGACCGCAGGAAAAGAGCAGAAAGAAATTGTGGATTCCTCCAAAACAACTTCCTACTACTCTAAATCTGCTGCAACTGAAATAAATGGTCAGAATAATAAAGAGATTGATGATTCTTGTAACAAAAAAGCAGAGGAAGAGGTAGAAGACACGGGCGTTCAGGAGGAAGGGGGTGATTTAATGCCATCAGCTCTACCAAATGCATCTCCAGAAGAAGTTGTGCAAGAATGGCTCAGGAAAATCCCTTCGGAAACATTGCTTATGAAATATGAAATGGAGGGTGATGGAGAAGAGGAATGTGCAGAGTCGACCACTGAGGTATCACACTGTACAAATGCTGAGGAAGCCGCAGAGGAGGAAAAAGCTGAGGAAAAGCATGAGGAGGAGGAGGAGGCTGAAAAGGCTGAAGCAAAGGATGAAGCAAAGGCTGAAATGGAAGAAGAGAAAGCAGAAGACACAGCTATTAATGAAGAGGCTGAAGAATGCGTGAACCAGGAAGAAATCTCTGAGGTTGCACCTGAAGCTGCCGAAGCTGAGCAGGCAGAATGCAACCAGTCAGTCACATCCAGCCAAAATAACAACAAGAGAGACCTGCCAACCTCTGTGCAGACGTCCGTCCAGATCATGAAGGCCTTGCTCAGTTCAAAACACGAGACCAAATTTGACCGATCAAACAGTTTGCCCGAAGTGTCCCCCACAATGGGGAGAAAACTGAGTAATTCCGCCAACATTTTGATTACTTGTCTTGCCAGCCTCCAACTCCTTGATGAAGAGTCAGAGGATCCATCAGAAAACTCAAAACTTTTGAATAAGTCGAGGTACACAGAGCTGCTAAATATTTTTCAAGCCCTGTGGTTTGGGTGCACTGCTGAAAGGAACAGCCCAAGTTCAGGCCAAGAGGCAAGCGAGCAGGCAAAGCCAGTGTCTGCGTCTAAAGCCCCAAAACCCATGGATCATGCCTTCACTGCCATGTCCTCCTCTGGGGTTGATGTTTGCAGTGGCTCTGGTGGCTCGGGAGAAGAGTGCACAGCTGGCGCCGCATTGGTGGCGCAGAAAACCATGGAATTCAGACCAGCTGAGCAAGTGGAAAATGCAGAGACTGGCACAGAACTGACTGAGGTTGAGGAGCAAAGTAAAGAGGAAGAGCAGCCATCCCGCCCTTCCACAGCCTGCTCAGAGGCAAAAGTTGAGGAAAAAGCAGAGTCTGCTAGAGAGGAGTCTGTAATCCAGGAGGAAGAAGAGAATAAGGAGGATCAGGGCAGTAACTGTGAGCAGGGTCAGGAGGAAGGGGGAGAAAAAGAAAATGAAGAAGAAAATGAAAATGAAGAAGAAAACAAATTAGCTGAAACTGGAGAAGGGGGAGAAAAAGAAAATGAAGAAGAAAATGAAAATGAAGAGGAAAACAAATTAGCTGAAACTGGAGAACAGGAAAAAGCTGAAGCTGTGAATGATGAAGTCCCACAAGAAAACCCTGAAGAAGCTGATCAGCCAGTGACCACTGATGATGCCAATGTCGGTGATGCTGATGGTGGGATGGAGCTGAAAGATGAGTTAAAAGAGCAGCCCCAAGAAGAGTCACCAAATGACCCCGAGTCCAAAGTCGATACATCCACCAGTGTGGGCACATCCCTCGTCCAGAAAAACTCTGTGGATCCAGACCCAATCTGGGTCCTGAGACTGCTCAAGAAAATCGAGAAGGAGTTCATGGCTCACTATGTCAATGCCATGAATGAGTTCAAAATCAGGTGGAACCTGCAAGACAACCAGCAGATGGATGAAATGATACTGGAGCTGAAGGAGGAAGTGAGTAAAAGGATACAAAAGAGCATAGAGAAGGAGTTGAGGAAGATCAAAAGCAGGGCTGGAAGGAGGATGCCAAGACCTCCACAGGAGCCACCCACACACGAGTCCAAACTCCAAACTGAGCAGAGAAGATGGCGACTGCAAACTATGCATAAAAAGTCCCTCTTTGGGGACAAGAACGGCGCCCAGATGATGCTGGAGGAGACGTCAGACTTATCATTCAATGTAGATAAAGATTTTGACCTTAGTGCAGCTTTGGAGGACAGCTTTAGCCAACAATCAAGTGAGGAGGAATATTGTCCGTGTGACTCCTGTGTGAGGAAAAAATTGGCTTCCAGGCCTGCCAGAGCCCCCGTGGTGGCCGCCAATGCTCCAGTCATGAAAGCGTTTGATTTGAAGCAAATCCTGAGGCTGAAAAAAGATGACAATGAGGAAGCCATCACTGCAGAAGCAGCCCAGGACACCAAAACACTTCCCAATGGTTCTGTGGAGGAAGGGGCAGAAAATGAGGAGAAGGATGAGGGGGAACCTCAGGCAGGTGAAACAGAAGTGGAGGAGGATGAAGGAAAAGAACCAGAATTAAATGAAGATGACGGCGCAACGTTGAATGGAGATGGAGAAGAACCTGAAGTAGCAGAGAGTCAAAATGCTGAGGTGGAAGATGAGGCCAAAAATGAAGAAACCAAAGAAGAAGAAGCAGAAGAAGGAGGGAAAGAAACAAAAGAAGGAGAAGGAGAAGAGGAAGCAAAAGAGGAGGAAGAAGAGAAAGAGGAAGAAGAAATGGTTAAGGCTGAAGAGGAGGAGGAAATAAAAGAGGAGGAGAATGAAACTAAAGAAGATGATGAGGAAGTAAAAGAAGAAGAAGCAGAGGAAATTAAGGAGGAAGAGGAGCAAAATGACGAGGAAGAGAAGGAAGGGGGAGAAGAGGGAGAGAAGGAGGAGGAAGAAACAAAGGAGGAGGAAGGGAAGGAGGAAGAAGAAGAGGTAAAGGAAGAAGAAGAAGGGAAGGAGGAAGAGGAAGGGAAGGAAGGAGAGGAAGAAGCAAAAGAGGAGGAGGAGGAGGAGGAAGCCAAAGAGGAGGAGGAGGAAGCTAAAGAGGAGGAGGAGGAAGCTAAAGAGGAGGAGGAGGAAGCTAAAGAGGAGGAGGAGGAAGCTAAAGAGGAGGAGGAGGAAGCTAAAGAGGAGGAGGAGGAAGCTAAAGAGGAGGAGGAGGAAGCTAAAGAGGAGGAGGAGGAAGCTAAAGAGGAGGAGGAGGAAGCTAAAGAGGAGGAGGAGGAAGCTAAAGAGGAGGAGGAGGAAGCTAAAGAGGAGGAGGAGGAAGCTAAAGAGGAGGAGGAGGAAGCTAAAGAGGAGGAGGAGGAAGCTAAAGAGGAGGAGGAGGAAGCTAAAGAGGAGGAGGAGGAAGCTAAAGAGGAGGAGGAGGAAGCTAAAGAGGAGGAGGAGGAAGCTAAAGAGGAGGAGGAGGAAGCTAAAGAGGAGGAGGAGGAAGCTAAAGAGGAGGAGGAGGAAGCTAAAGAGGAGGAGGAGGAAGCTAAAGAGGAGGAGGAGGAAGCTAAAGAGGAGGAGGAGGAAGCTAAAGAGGAGGAGGAGGAAGCTAAAGAGGAGGAGGAGGAAGCTAAAGAGGAGGAGGAGGAAGCTAAAGAGGAGGAGGAGGAAGCTAAAGAGGAGGAGGAGGAAGCTAAAGAGGAGGAGGAGGAAGCTAAAGAGGAGGAGGAGGAAGCTAAAGAGGAGGAGGAGGAAGCTAAAGAGGAGGAGGAGGAAGCTAAAGAGGAGGAGGAGGAAGCTAAAGAGGAGGAGGAGGAAGCTAAAGAGGAGGAGGAGGAAGCTAAAGAGGAGGAGGAGGAAGCTAAAGAGGAGGAGGAGGAAGCAAAAGAGGAGGAGGAAGAAGCAAAAGAGGAGGAGGAAGTCAAAGAGGAGGAGGAAGCCAAAGAGGAGGAGGAAGAAGCCAAAGAAGAAGAGGAGGAAGAGGAAGAGGAGGAGGAGGAAGAAGAAGGGAAAGAAGGAGAGGAAGAAGCAAAAGAGGAGGAGGAAGCAAAAGAGGAAGAGGAAGAAGCAAAAGAGGAGGAGGAAGAAGCAAAAGAGGAAGAGGAGGGAGTAAAAGAGGATGAAGCTAAAGAGGAGGAGGATGAAGCTGAAGAGGAAGAAGCAAAAGAGGAGGAAGCTAAAAAGGAGGAGGAGGAAGCTAAAGAGGAAGAGGAAGAAGAAAAAGTGGAAGAGGAGGAAGAGAAAGAAGAAGATAAGGAGGAAGAGGAAGAAGCAAAAGAGGAGGAGGAGGAGGAAGCCAAAGAGGAGGAGGAAGATTTGAAGGAGGGAGAGGAAGAAGCAGAAGAAGAGGAAGAGGAAGGGAAGGAAGAAGAAGCAAAAGAAGAGGAAGATGTGAAAGAGGAGGAAGCAGAAGAGGAGGAAGAGCAAAAAGAGGAAGAAGAAGCAAAAGAGGAAGAAGAGGGAGAAAAAGAGGAGGAAGAAACAAAGGAAGAGGAGGAGGAAGAAAAAGGGGAAGAGGAAGAACAAGAAGAAGAAGCTCAAAATAAACAGCAGGAAGCTGAAGAAAAGTCCAAAGGTGAAGATGAAGGTGAAAATGAAGCTGAAGAAACAGAGGAGCCAGAGGATGAGGATGTTGTGGCTGATGATGAGGCAGAGACATCGGAATGCAGAGGAGATACTGAGGGCTCTGGAACTGACAACAATCCTGAAGGAGATGCTGCGGAAGGAAATGAAGAAGCTGAGCAAGATGAAGCTGAGGCAGCAGAAGATGCAAAACCAGAGTCAGGAGATGAGGCTGAGGAGAAAAACAGTGAAGGAGGTGAGAAACCTGATGGGAATGATGAGGAACCCACCGGTGATGACCCTGACAAGGCACATGAAAAACACAAAGACCAAGGCAACAACAAAGTTTCTGAGAGAGCATCAAAGACCAAAGGCAGGAAAACCAGCAAAAGGTTAGAGACTCTGAAAAAATCCACAGCCTTTTCTTGTTATTCTTCTGTTGGAAACTTCTCACAGCAATCCCAAAAGGGGTCTGATGATGAAGAGGAAGGAGTAGTTGAAGAAGAAGGAGTAGTTGAAGAGGAAGGAATAATTGAAGAGGAATGCAAAGGTGACAATAACCCCACGAGTGACCACCCCAATGGAGAGGTTCGAAGTGATGAGAGCTCCAAACCCTCTCAGATGTATCCTGACAGTGAGGAAGAAGAAGAGGACAAAGAATCTTCAGGTTCTGATCCTGTGGGAGATGAGGAGCAGGCGGATGCTGAAGGTGCAGATCCAAAGGAGGCTGAAAACACTGAGGAAGTTCAGGCTTCTAAAAAGAAAGAAAACTCTGATGAGATTGACCAGGATGACCTCGACTTCTAGAACTGCTGACTGAAAACTGACTTTTTCTTTCTTCCTTCCTTTCTTTCTTTTTTAAAAGTATATTTTCATTACATATTTCAGTATCTCCAGTGAGTTGAGCCCTCGTAATCGGCTTCCCTTCTGAATTAAGTGTGGTAAACTCAATCTTGAATCCTGTGGGTAACATTTCAATTACCTGCCCTCATTTCTAGAGGGCTGGTAACGCATTAATATCCTGTGGTCTCCATGGGTAAGTGGTTTGGGGAAAGGGAAGGCTGTTTTGTTTGGGATACCTTCTAGTTCCCACCCTTTAAGCCGTGCTGTTTGCTGCTGGAGTGATCTGTGGCTCTGCTGGGCATCGTCTCTCAGTGACTTCGGGATGCCTTTCACCTGTTGCACACCATTTTCCTGGAGAGATTGCCAATCCACAGAAACATGACAAAATCGGGATTCATTGCCAAAGTCTGGTCAGAGCCCACAGAGATGTACATTCGTCTTCCTCCCTACCCCGCCCTCTCCTACCCCACCTCCTCTGTAGCCAGAAAAAAGAGTCTGAGATAGCAAAGATTTTCCCCATTTTCCCTTTTTTTTTCCTTTGGTAGATGTTGAGCTCATTCCTCACTTCACTGGGAGCCTCAACATTGAGAAAGGTCGTTCCAGATCTTCTTCCAGACCCCATCTCTTTGTACTGTGCTCATCACTGTAGTGGTAGATAAAAAACGTGAGTTAATTCACCCTGTCAGGTGTCTGAGAAGTGGTTGAATGCAATATTGATCAAATTAGGAATAGATCCAATCCATTGTGATGTCCTTTATTATGCCAATGATGGTATTGAAGCACTTTACAACCATCTGGGATCCCTCAGACAATTTTGCACGAGGTCCTGTTTTGGAGCTAACAGGATTTGCAATAGCTCAGTGCCCCATCCTTGCAGACAAAATTTAAACTAATTTTCCCTTTAACATAGAAAAGCTTTGGGCATTTGTGCTGCAGCAAACAGCTGGAAGAGGCTTAAGCATTTATTGGAGAGCTTGGACTTTACAAACCACAATAGAACTGCAAACTTCATTTAGCAACTGTTTTTTTACCAGATTGTATCCTTTTTTTTGCTTCCCCTGGGGAAATATAAACATTTCTGAATAAATGCCCAGCTAATGCCAGGATAATGTTGACCATACCTCAGCTGCATACTCGTGTAAAGCTCTTAGGGACACAGTTCATTTTCTCAAAAATTTGCAGGGAGAATTAAACAGAGAGGTTGAAAACAAAATGCCTTAAATTGTATGGAGAAAAAGTATGCGTGTAGTGTCGTGTTGGATTTGTGAAGATGTATGCAGACATGTTTAAATAATCAATATTCCAAATTAAATAATTCCTGTGGTTTTCATTTCTAGAATCCATTTCTTAAACTCACAGCCAGAGATAAGATTCATTTCACTCAAATGAAGAACTGGGTTCAGCTCCAGAGGCAAACACTTAATTCTGGGTGTCTGAGGAATAGGGATCTTTGGGAGGAGTTGGTGGAGGGCTGGATCTCAGCTGAGCTGTTCCCACAAAGGCTGACAGTGCCTCCAGGGAGATCCTCCAGGGACAACAGCGCCATCCTCAAGACAGAGAAGTTAATCTGGGCCTTCCTCAAAAGAAGAACAACCCTATCTGTGAGCATCATGGAATCACAGAATGGTTTGGGTTGGACCTCGAAAATCATCTGGTTCCAGCCCCCTGCCATGGGGTTCCACTGTCCCAGGTTGCTCCAAGCCCCAGTGTCCAACCTGGCCTTGAACATTTCCAGGGATGAGGCAGCCACAGCTTCTCTGGGCAACCTGTGCCAGGGTCTCGCCACCCTCACAGGGAAGGATTTCTGCCCAATATGCAACCTAAATCTCCCCTCTTTCAATTTTTGCACATAATGACCATCCAGTCCAACTGTTAACCCAGCCCTGCCAAAGCCACCACTAAACCCTGTCCCCACGTTCTACATCACGTGTAGAACCATTTTGATTTCATAATCAGCTTTGTGACACATCAATTCATGCAGGATTCCAAAAAGAACTGAGCCTGGTAGCCACAGCTGTGATTCTGACATGAACATAGACTGGAAATGGTACATGTTGAGTGAACTCTAAACTTTCCTGGTGAAATGTCTCCCTCTGAGCCACCCTCCCGACTCCAGTAACCAGCAGGGAGAGAGGGACAAAGACTGTGATACATCTGCTGCAGGCAGCTACCTTAGGAGGAGGGGGACTACACTCCCAGTAGGCACATTTCTCCCTGCAGAACACACAGGGAGCCTAGACAACTTCCTCAGAGGAAAATCACAGAATCCCAGAATTATTAGGTTGTAAAAGACCTCCAAGACCATCGAGTCCAACCTGTGGCTGATCCCCACCTTGTCACCCAGACCAGAGCTCTGAGTGCCACGTCCAGTCCTTCCTTGGACACCTCCAGAAGTGGGGACCCCATCACCTCCCTGGGCAGCCCCTCCCAAAATGTCTCATATGGGAAGAGCTGATACCAATGTAGCTACTCTAAAGCATCTTACATTGATGACTTTCAGGCTCTCAGGCACCAGCTCAAGCCAGTCATCCCATGGAAGTTTTAAAAGTGGGTTTTTGGCTCCAAGACCACAAGGGGAATGGCTTCAAACTGAAAGAGTTTAGGTTGGATACTAGGAAGAAATTCTTCCCTGTGAGAGTGGTGAGCCCTGGCAGAGGCTGCCCAGAGAAGCTGTGGCTGCCCCATCCAAAGGCAGGAAGTGTCCAAGACCAGGTTGGATGGAGTTTGGAGCAACCTGGGATAGTGGCAGGTGTCCCTGCCCATGGCAGGGGTGGAATTGAATGATCTTTAAAGTCCCTTCCAACCCAAACCATTCTGGGATTCCATGATTGCCCTTCTGTGCTGTTGCTAAAAGCCACTGATGGAACATAACAGGTTAGGGAAAGGGCAAACATTTCCCAGGATTTCTCCTGCAGCTGCTGACTTTGATCACTTTAAAGCTGCTTACACAGCCAACGTCACACCCTACTCGTGTTGAATCAGTCAGTTCCTCACCTGCAACACTGGCAAGGAGAAAGAAATTAAAAGAAACACAAAAATGCAGTTGTCAAACCATGAAAACTGAAATCACCAGAGTTCCTGCCCAGGAGACCTGTCCCACTCATATCTGTGTTTCTCGCTGTCCGTGTCTGGGCAGTGACTCACACATACTCCAGTCACAGCCGGGGCAGAGTGAGCTCTGCTCACAAAAATCCCCCCTCAGAGGGGCTGGGGAGCAGCCAGCAGGGATCCAGAGACAGATGTTGCTGAAGGAGGTGTCTTCTTCCTCCACCAGTCTCTCCCAGGATGGCCCAGAGCATCCGTGAAGGAAGCAACCGGCTGAAAAGGATCCCTCGCAGTCAGATCCCTCGCGCTTGCACGGCTTCCAACGTTTGCATTTCCCCTTGGCTGCTGTGACTCAGGCGCCTGTTGGGTCTTGCAGCTTCCCTCTCCCTCTGACAGCACAGGAACACGTGTTCCCAGCCAGCTCCAGGGCTGTCACGTTCATAGGGGCTGGGAAGATCACTCCTGTCACCACCTGGAAGGGATTACAGCTGCTGTCTTTCAGCGGGGCTGAGGAGGAGGAGGAGGGAGCAGAGGCGATGTGAGACTTGCACAGCTGTACTTCGTGTTTTCCTGTGCTCCTCTGCTTGGCTTTGGAGGGCTTGTTTTTGTTTCTTTACCAGCCAGACAAATTGCTTCTTGATGTGCCTCGGTTTTGTTAGCCTGCTTGGTTTTGAAATGGGAAATATCCAGTGAAAGATGAGGAGGACGGTGGTGAAAATTCAAGTGCAAACCACGGAAATGAAGGAAATGTGATTTCCAAAGCTGAGGTCTTTGCAGACATGTGCAAGCAGACTCCTCTCACTAATGGAGAGCAATAATCCCCCTTTCCTGGTGGCTCCTTGTTGACATAGTGCCATATTTAGCCCCAACCACTTGAAATCCCAGCTGCCTGACAGGAAGGGGTGGTTTGTGGTTATTTCTGAACCTCAGGCTCCTCCAGTAGGTTTTTCTCTGGAGGGCAGGGAGAGTTTCCAAGCTGGCTGTGGATGTGCCCTGCAAGATCCCTCTTTTCTTAATTGAAAGGTGGAGAACGTGCACTGCAGGGCTTGGTGGCTCCTTGGCAAAGCACAGGAATCAGTGCTCCTCTTGGATGGGATGCGAGCACTCAAATCCATGCACACATCAAGCTCCAGGTATTTGGGAGGTGCAGTGTTTTGCTCCAAAAGTCTGACACCCCTTTCCTGGGAGTAAATCCATCAGTCCCACTGCTCCTCCAGAGAGGCGCTTCCTCACGGATGCAGGAGGAGTGATTAGGACATGGGATAAAGAATACAAAAAAGTGGTTTAAACTGTGACCAGGCATTAGATCTTTGGCCATGCTCAGTCCCTGCAGTTTGCTCTGATCCAGGTAGGATACCTTGAGTACCTGGAAGCCAAACAATTGGGAAAGGGTGTCTAAAGAAGGCTTGAAACAAACACAGGCTGCTTGGGGCTGTGGGATCTCTCTCCATTTCTTCTATTGGAGCTGCTGTGCTTTTGATGAAAATTTTTCCCAGAGTCGCAGGATACACTCAGCAGAGAGAGGGGCTCATTCTGCACTTCTGAGTGGTGAATGACCCAGTCTTTTATATCCCAAAAACGTGCCAAGCACCAAGACATCACCTGAGCTGTGTCCATCCAACACAGCCTTTCTAGGAAATGACTCAACTGGGGATTCCCCAATTTTTCCAGTTACTTTTTTGGTGTGGTCAGCTAGGTGTGTACACATCCTCTACATGCCAGGGAAAGAGAGGGATCATTTAGGGAGGAATTCTTGATATTCCAAACCTTGTGCTAAAGACCGAAGAAGAGGTATTTTCTGCGATCCTCTAGAAAATATTAAGGCTGGAGATGTTTATTTTCTCATGCCCCTAAGCCACAGACCCCATCACTTTGTCAGGCTCAAGAAGCGACCTCCGTAACCCCACGGCCGCTTCTAATTTTAACTCCCTGCCCTCTGATCCGAGCACCAGGGTTCGTGCAGCTCCAACAGGAAGCATCCCTGCTGACCTTTCTAATTCCAGGAGCTTGATGCTTGCTTATCCCTGCAACCCACAGGAAAACCTCTACCTAAGAGCCACCTGCGTTGTTTGCAAGGAATCACATTTTGCTGCAGCTGAGACCATCCAGCCCTGTTTGGAAAAGGATGTGTTTATTCCCAACCCTGTGGTGTGAAAGTGGGGCTGGAGTGTGAGGGTGGAAAGGTCAGGCTGTGACAGGCTGGTGGTTTTTTTTTTCTTCAGTAGAAAGGGCTTTGCTATTGCAGAGTCCTGGCTGACAGAGGTGACATGTATTAACCTTTCAGCTCTTGCATAAAGGATGGTGCTGGGGCTTATTTTCCAGTTTTAAAAGAGCTGAGCGAGGCTCTTTCAGGCCTGTGACAGAGAGGGAGTGGGCGTAGGAGCAAGGTCAGGACAATGCTTCCTAAGCGGATGGAAATGCTTCCCTGTGGTGCCTAATTAGTCTGTTCCAGCACAGAAATCCTCCCCCTGCACCAGTCCCGACCTGGGAGTTCTCCCTGGTCCCAGGGGCAGTCCAGCCTTGGGGCAGTGGCCACTTTGGCTCCTGTTCTGGAGCTCCTGATCCCCTTACAGAGAAAGCTGTAGGACTGGGGCTCATCAAACAAACACCATCCTTCCCGCTGCCATCCCAAAGCAGTGCCTCTGCTCTCCATCACAGTAACCCCAGCCACTCAAGGCTAATTCCGTGTGAAGTTTCATGAATGGCATGGGTAATTTCTCTGCCATACACAAAAAACTCTTTGTTGCGCACTAGAACATTTGAAGAATGATTTGTTGGTTGCTAAATATTCAAATTTCTGTATTTCTTTTTCAAGTATCAATTTCTTCCCTAGTCATCCAGAGCAGGAACTTTACTGGAGTCCAAGGAACCAACTCCTGCTCTTGAGAATCTCAGTGAGCAGCAGGACTCACCCTCCTTAAGAAGTCAGGAGCAGGCAAGGAATGCAGCCAGGTCTGGCTCTCCCTCTGTCTGTCCTGGGCTGCAGTGCCTCCCTGGCCATCCCTCCTTGCATCAGACACCTGATTCATCAAACCCCAGGGAGGGCAGGCACAGCCCAGTGCTGCAATCCCTGCAGGAATTCGCGGACTCACGGAATGCTTCGGGTTGGGAGGGACCTTAAAGCTCATCCAGTTCCACCCCCTGCCATGGGCAGGGACACCTTCCACTAGCCCAGGCTGCTCCAAGCCCTGCCCAACCTGGCCTGGGACAGTTCCAGGGCTGGGACAGCCATGGCTGGATATCCAGGGCAGGATAATGCACCAAGTTGTCTTGAGGAAGGACACGACGTTTCTGCTGCCTCACCTTGGGGGCTGCACGACTCTCGCTGACCCCATGCACCAGTTAAAGTGTATTTGGGGAGTTTTAAGTCTTTCCTGATCTTTATGGTGACATCGGACATGTGTGATTGGTTCGGGCTGCTAAACCCAGTCCTATAATGGAGCAGAAAGGGAACCGAGATTTCACATTAAAATCTGCAGTGATTTAAAGAATGAGGGGTTTCCTGTTAATAAAATTATCCCTGTGTTTCTGATAACCCAGATTTTATTTTATGGCAGAAGCCTTGATCTCTTCCTCAGTCTCCCACCTTGTCCCAAACCTAAACTTGAAGGCAAACACCCATGAATCCTAACGTGCTGTATTTTACCTGGCTTCCCAAGAAACCTGGAGAGTAAAAATAGAACCATAGGATCACAGAATGGTTGGAAGGGACCTTAAAGATATCCAGTTCTGACCCCCTGCCATGGGCAAGGAAGAGAAGGACATTAAGTAACCTGAGGACAGACACATAATGCTTGTCCCAGAGGTGAGAAATGTTTCATTCGGACCTGGCACCATATTGCATACCTGAAAATCCCATCCCAAGAAGAAAAATCTACAACAAGAGAGTAAAATTTTGGAAGTTACTGGTGTAGTAACTTAGTTTTCAGCCCTGGCGATGCACTTAATAAATAAGAGAAATTAAGGAATAAGACCAAGCTAGTGAGGGCTCTGGCAAAATCAGCCCGCCACAGCAACGTGTGCTGGGAGGGAAGGAGAACTGAGGAGAAAAATGCACCTCTCACATGTGAGAGATATTTATTGTCTCCCACGGCCGCTGCCCACGCTGAACTGCAAGGATTTGGTTACATCAGATGTTTTCTGGAGCTGTCAGCCAGTCCCAGCAAGGGACCACATCTAATCTCATCAGGTTTCACCTTCCTGTGACATCCCTGAGCAAGGAAAGAGGATTGTGCATCTCTGGCCGCACCCTGGACTCACATCATGTGTGGGAGGGCTCTGCTGGAGAGGAAGGACAGAAGATGGGAAGAAAAAGAGCCCCCTGTCCCCCTCCCTTCTCTCATTTTCCTGTTTCTCCTCCCTATCTCTTCCTGTCTGGTGATCCTGGCAGACACGGACCTTTTCCCAGCAATATGACAGGAATCCAATGTCCCTCTTGGGCTCTGTGCTGTTCCCTGCCAGGGAAGGCACGAGGAGAGAACCCACAACCCACAGCCATGGAAGAAAAGGAGAGGAACAGAGCATCCATCCCCAAACAGGGTTCTGGAAACATGAGCGAGTACAGGAGTCTGAGTCTCTTTTCCAGGTCAGGAGTGGTTCTAACAATCCTGCTCTTGGTTTTTGCTGTGTTGGAGCAGACCAGCTTGTGGAGAATGAAAGGATTTGGATTAGTTTCATTAATAATCAAGAACTGGAATTCAGACCTATGCTAATTACATCTGCAGTTGGTGCTAAGATGGGAAGACTTTTACAGTTTCCCAACCCTCAGGATCTTAAGAGACAATTCCATGAGCTGGGTGTCATAAAACAGTCTTATGGGTTTGTGGGGATGATCCATGGAGAGAGGAAGATCCATTTTGGTCTGGCATGGATATACAAACCTGGAGAGGAATTTGAAACAACACCACTGCCTAGAGCCTTGTATTTCTCCAGTCAATATATTCATAGGCCTTGATAATCATAGAATCATGGAATGGTTTGGGTTTGAAGGAACCTTAAATATCATCTTGTTTCATGAGCAGGGACACCTTCCACTACCCCAGGCTCCAAGCTCTGTCCAACCTGGCCTTGGACACTTCCAGGGATGGGGCAGTCACAGCTTCCCTGGGCACCCCGAGCTTCTCACCACCCTCACAGGGAAGAATTTCTTCCCAATATCCCATCTAAGGATGTGCTCAGTGTTCTCAGAGCAGGTTATGCCACACACAGTCAGCAAAAACAGACGCAGAAATGTTTTCTCAAGTCCCACCAGTGTCTTTCAGTCAGGGGTATAAGCAGGGAACTGAACTCTTGAGTGGTCTCAAGATGCCCCATCTGGAAGGTGTTTTTCTTGGCATTACTTATCCAAGGGAAAAACATGGTCTTTCATGGCAATGTCCTGACAAGGAATATCCAATCCTTGCCACACACCACTGGATAGTTCAATGACAGAGAACCGGTGCAGAGCACCTATGGTTTAGTGCCCTTTCCTGTAACAGAGAAAATGTAGGTTCAAGCTCCACATGGAGCTATTTTAACAAGGGCACCCTGGCAGTGAGGAGAGAGGCTCTAACTGCTCAAAAGGCAAGAGGTTCCTTCGTCCTGCTGCTCAGATTTGTGCAAGGAACAGGCCGGCACCTCCTGCGTGCACCCTCTGGATCAATCCCCAAAGCTAAGCAGGTAGGGACACGCTCGGCTGGTGAATCCCAGCAGGGTTTAGGGGTGAGTAAGCTCCTCACTGATCATCAGTGCTGAGGCTCAGGCAGCTCCAAACATGTCCTGAAATTTGTATGTGGTGAGGACTGGACCGATGGGAATAAAGAGCGACTGGTGCATCCGGGGGTAGGTGGCAGCAAACTTTTCTTTCTGGGAATTAACAACTCTAAAGGTTTGCAGCACTGAAATCCCAGGAGAGATGGACAGCACAGAGCCTTTGTTAAGCTCAGGGAATCCAGAACACCAATTTTTTGAAGAGTCAGACTCACTAATTGTCTTCCTCCCGGATGAAGCAGAAGCAACATGCTCAGAACTGGGCACTGTCCTCTGCTCTCTGATAACCAGGGAATGGCTGGAGTTGTGCCAGGGGAGGGTTAGGTTGGATATCAGGAAAAGGTTCTTCCCCAGAGGGTGCTGGACACTGGAACAGCTCCCCGGGGAATGGGCACAGCCCCAAGGCCGCCAGAGCTCCAGGAGTGTTTGGACAGCGCTCTCAGGGATGCACAGGGTGGGATTGTTGGGGTGTCTGTGCAGGGCCAGGGGTTGGACTGGGTGATCCTGGTGGGTCCCTTCCAGCTCAGGATATTTTGTGATTTTACAACTTTCCTGTGGCAATGAAACACTGAAGAGGAGGAGAGAAGGGCCACTACAAAGACAATGGAAGTCTCATCTAAAGACTGAGGAATTGCCTCCCAGTTTGGGGAATGCTGGGTGAATGTTGATGGGTGATGAACTGAAACTTCACCATGCCTTCCTGGAGACCCTGTCACCCTGCTGGAGTCACCCATTCACAGGTGGACACAGCAGGGAAAGAGCAAAGCAACCTGCTCCTTACCAGCTGTAAGGGCAATTGTCACCTCAGGACCATAAAAATCCCTGCAGTCCAGCTCCTTTGGCACCCGTGCCAACATTCCATCACTGCCTTGCATCCATGAATGCACACAGCCCTTCCACTTCCCCTCCATTCTGGACTTTTCCTCAGTCCCAGAAGCTGCACTGGAATGTACCAGGGATGAAAGAATTTGGATGAAATCGGTGCCACACATGTACCAATTTAATCCAGCAGACCCTCCTGAATATTTGTCAGATTGCTGGGATGAGTTTGCCCTCTGCATGTGGCAGCTCGGGTACCAGAGAGCATCTCAAGTGGCACTCGATACCCGTGTAAGGACAAGCGAGTCCCCCCTGCTCCCTGTAACTGGTGTTTAACAGGAAGTTCATGTGGGGACAGCTGCAGGTGCCCTCACTTCCCATGCCCACAAACTGGAGCTGTCTGTAAAGTGAGGTGAATCCTGCCCTGAGCATCAGGGAGAGAAGTCACAGAATCCCAGAATGATTTCGGTGGGAAGGGACCTTAAAAACCATCAAGTTCCCCTCCCCTGCCATGAGCAGGGACAGCTTCCTCTATCCCAGGTTGGGCCAAGCCCCGTCCAACCTGGCCTGGAACACTTCCAGGGATGGGGCAGCCACAGCTCCTCTGAGCAGGTACTCACATTGTGAGTCAGGTACTCACAGAGGGGGAAATTTCACCTTTACTAAGTGCTGCAACCCAGTAGTGCATCCCAGAACACTGGCAGAGAGTTGTATTTTTCCAAGGAATGGTATTACAGCTGCAGGAACTCCCAGATCTATGAAAAAAAAAAAAATCCAAGCATAAAATATGATATTCAGCCACTGGGGTGAGTTCCCTGTTGCTTTTAGCTTTTCCAGGAAAAAGGTGATGCATTTGGATCTTAATCTCCAAGGTAGTGGAACCCTGCAAAAGACCACCCTGTCTCCATGTTTGCACTCCCCTCCTCTGTGAGACCTGGGTGGACAGTCTTCCCTCAATGCCTAAAGAGAGGAAAGTTAAAACCCCACATCATGGGACAGAGGAGAAAACAGGCAACTGGACTGAGGCACCACTGGAATAATCCCTGTGATTATATGTAATAGTCACAAGGAGATATATTAATATATATTAAATTATATTAATGATGGCAATCCCAAGAAGCCCAGAAACTTAAGAAGGCTGAAGTGAGACTTTTTACAATATCATGCAATGACAGGACAAGGGGAAATAACTTAAAGTTGCCAGGGGGCGGGGATAGATGGGATATTGGAAAGGAATTCTTCCCTGTGAGGATGGTGAGGCCCTGGCACAGGGTGCCCAGAGAAGTTGTGGCTGCCCCTGGATCCCTGGAAGTGTCCAAGGCTATACAGGGCTTGGAGCAACCTGGGCTAGTGGGAGGCGTCCCTGCCTATGGCAGGGGGTTGGAACTGGATGGTCTTGAAGGTTCCTTCCAATCCAAACCATTCCATGATTCTATGAGCTTGGAAGAACTCAGTACACCAAGCATGAACGAGTAATGGCAGATTCTATCCCAACCCTTCAGAAATGAGAGACAGACTGAGACAGTGAAATGGGTTAAGTAGATTACGGAAAAACTTTAAAAGATCAAAAAGAGAGGGTGACAAGACAGCAAAATTGACACGGAGGGAAGTGCTCCACCACTACAGACAGCAGCGTAAACAGATCAGGTGTGCCAGAAATAAGTGAAACTACCACATCATCATCCAGTGCCTCTCTCTACCCTGAAAAATTGTTTCTGCCCGTCTTTTCTTGCCCAGGCAAGTTTTAAACCTCCTGAGGTTGGGTTTAAAGAGTGTGATGTGTGTTTTCTTGCCTTATTCATACCCGCAGTTCTTCAGTGAACGGCAGAAATAAACACAGGTGGACAAAGCAGAGGGACACTGCAGCAGAAAAGATGGGAAGAATGAGCCGTGCAAAGGGAGGAAGCAGCAATGCAAAAAGGCAGCTGGGAATAGCAGGGGATCAGCTGTAAGAGGAAGGCTTCAGTTTGATATATGGTGCCAGAGACATTATTAATGATTTGCTGGTTTTTACCTTTAAAAACTTGGGGTGGATTATTTATTATGTCACCACAGTGCTCATATGATCTATGAAAGGGACGATAATATGTATCTGTTCCTGGCCTCTCAGATTCACTCAGCCTTTAATTAGGATTTAATTCTGCACTCCTGACACAGAGGAAGAGTTTGTGGTGTACTTGAAGAAAAGACAAACACTTCCCCCCTTACTTAAAATATCCCATTTGACCACGAATGAACAGGTCTGCTGAGAGTCATCACAGCATTTTCACAGGTCAAAGGATTTATTTTCCTCTGAAAATATTGAATAACCCAGGGAAATCCAATTGGACTAGAAATACTGCTAAAGCCCTGACTTTGGTGTCATTCCATGAAGTTAGCCTGGAAAGCAGCGGGCTTTAGCTGTGTTCTGAGTGGGAATCTCTGCAGTAGGGTTGGTGTTCTGCATTTGGGAGAAAATGCCTGTGATTTGGATCCCGAATCATCATTTGAGGCTGGGGAAAGGCAGGAGGAGCTGCATATCCAACTCAGCCAAAATCCTCACTTGCCATGCACAGGCAAAACTGCAGAAAACCCCATTACTGGTGTACTCAGCACATCTTGGAATTTCCCCCTGAAAATCCTTCTCTCCTCTCCTCTCCTCTCCTCTCCTCTCCTCTCCTCTCCTCTTCTCCTCTCCTCTCCTCTCCGCTGCAGCCATGAGCTGGTCCCCAGATGGGTGACAATGGCCTTTCAGAAGCCTAAATCCCTCTTGGCCCCTGTCTCCTGTCCTCCAACATCAAGACTGTGCTCACACTGCAGACCATGGGCAACCTCTCTAAGGATCCAAAGGGATTGTGCTGGGCATGGCATCACCTGGGAGTGAGTCAGCCCGAAATGACGAGGGAAGAGAGGAACGGTGATGGGTGGCAAGAAAGGGGGTGAGTGAACTGTGTCAGAAGAGCAGCTCAGAGCAGGCACACCCAAGGCAGAGCTGCCCTCGGTGAAGGTCAGGGCAGAGGAGGTGGGTGTGAAGTGCTCCTCCCAAAGCTCGGGGATGGACAGTGTCTGGATCACTCCAGCTCTGACTGGCACTGAGATCTGGGGTGTCTTTTTGAAGCTGCATGATGGAGAAAAACAGATTTTCTGGCTCCCTTGGTTCTCTGCACACACTGAGAAATCCCATAACCACTGCACCAGGCTGAACTTGCCCTTTGGGCAGGAGAAGGCTCCAAACCTGCAGGTTGAATGTAACCGTGGCACTGAGGAAACGGAGACCTCAGAGGCTGTTTTATTATGTTCCTGTTCTGCTCCATGAGCAGAGAATCTATCCCTGGTGGTTTGGAGAAGGACAATAATAAAACAATCAGAATAAATGTTCTGAATAGTGGGAAAATGCACTTTTAACCTGCTCCTGGCCTGATTCTTTCTCTCCTCAATGCCTCACTGAGTGCTTTTGTTGGTAGTCCTTGAGGAAAGCAAGATGTCTCCATATACCCTGGTGGTAAGACTTTAACCTAAGCTGATGTTAAAACAGAAATAAGACTTGGTCCCAGCTTAATTTAAAGCAAACATTTGCCATTTAAACACATTTCAGCTATTAAAATTTATCACATAAATGGGTAGCAGCCTGAATTAACTTCAGGTTGCACCATTTACCCAAGCTGAGAGACTCTGAGGCTCATTTTTCAGTTTCAACCTTGCTGGGGATGATATAAAGCTCCCCATAACCTCTGTGGCCTGGAAGAAGCCACGCTCAGTCAATACCCCTCAGGATGACAGATCCCAAATCCCACTGCAAGCCATGATGGATTGTCCCAGGGTGAGATTTCATACATCTCCTGCTTTCAGAGGGGAGCTGACACGAATAATTGGTGTCACTTTTGCTGGGACCGTGCCAAATGCTGACAAAACAGTTCCTAATCAGAAGTGCTGGGATTTGTGAGCTGGACAACAGGGAGGTGTCATCGTGGCAGCGAGCTCGAGGGGGCTCAGCTGGCTGGGACAGAGTGGCCTTTTGGTTTGGCAAGGGCTTGGTGTTGTGACAAGGGTTGGTGGCACCAGCTTGGCAAGAGCTCTGTGGACATGGAAACTCAGCTAAAGTCTCACCTTGAGTCCTGGAGAGCTCAGGAGTTCAGGAGAAAGGGCACCAACCCCTTATTCTGAAAATCAGCCCTTCATCCTCACTTGAAAGACCCACAGGATGCTGCCATGCAGGATGGGGACACATTCTGTACTAATACGTGGTGCTGTATCACTGTATGTGGTTTCAACCCTAAAAATCTGATCATTTCTAAAGTCGTTTAGGAGTGACTTTCTCAACATCCCAAAGGGAGTCTGGATCCAGGGCCTGACCCTGTTTTCCCACAAAGCTCCTCCTTCACCACAGTCCCCACCACTTTCTTGCAGTCACTGTCCCCCACCTGCTTTTCACTGAGAGCAGACGGGGACTCCAACCCTGATTCAGCCCCCAGCACCAGTAAAGCATAGCAGGGATAGGGAGCTATTCCCTGGGAAATTGATCCATCCTGACAGGCTCCTGGGATAAATCAAAGATATCTCCACTAAGCCAGGGAGGTGCCAGTTACCACAGGACGAGTCCCACTGAAGAGTTTCAGGCTGTAGGAGGGATTCACCCAGTAACAACACCAGCGTTTCCATCCTTAAGAACTTGGATTTGGAGACACATGAATAGGGGGAGGGTTTTTTCCATGTCCCCAGGGCTTTCAAAAGCCGCTTAATTGTCCTGCTCCTCTCCCACTTTTCCTTTGCCGCATTGTTAGCGTTATCAACAATTCCCATGCTATAGCACCACGCAGGAAAATAATTCCACACCTGGCACTGGGCTCGTATCCTGTCTGCGGGGGCCACCGGGCGAACAATCGGGTCTGCGCCTCCCGTATGGCACCGAGCACGGAGCGGGGAAGGAAACCTGGGGCAGCGGCACAATTGGCGGGGAAGCATCGGCCGCGCTCCGAGGAAGAGTTTTGGCTGCCGTCGGATTTGCGGTTGGAGCTCCGGGCTGGGATTTAGGGACACGCGTGCGTTGGACGCCCTCTGCTGCTGATAAATGTGAGTTTATCGCGTTTCTCTTCAAAGATGTAATTCCAGGCCAGACCCGATGTCACGGAATCACAGAGTCATAGAAACATGGGATCATAGAATCACAGAACCATGGGATCATGGAGTCATAGAACCGAAGAATCATAGAAAGACAGAACCATGGAATCATGGAATCATAGAGCCAGGACATCACAGACTCACAGAACCGTGATATCATGGAATCATGGAAACATGGAATCATGGAATCATAGAGCCATGATATCACGGAATCATGGAACCACAGAATCATGGAATCTTAGAATGGTAGAACCACAGAATCACAGAGTCATAGAATTGTGGAATTATGAAATCACAGAATCATAGAATCATGGAATCATAGAATCACAAAACCATGATATCATAGAATCATGGAACCACTAAGAATAATGGAATTGTAGAATAGTAGAGCCACAGAATCACAGAATCACGGAGTGATGGAATAATGGAATTTTGAAATGACAGAATCATAGAACCATGGAATCATAGAATCATGGAATAACAGAATGACAGGATGGTTTGGGTTGAAAAGGACCTTAAAAATTCTCCCATTCCAACCCCCTGCTATGGACAGATCTGTTTTTACATGAGAATAAAATAATAACAAAAATATGGAATGGCAGGGCCCTCTAGGCCATGCCCTACCCTCAAAACAAAATCTTTTTTGCTTGCATTCTAATCATTGTAACTTTTCCCATCTTCTTCTTAAACCTTCTTTCAAATGATATTTTTTCCCTGCTCCATTCTGCTCCTCCACCAGTTTAACAGCACAGCCACAGTCTTCCAGTGCTGCATCCCAGAAGTAAAAATGCACCCATTAGCTCTGAATTCCTCAGTAGCTCATCCAAAAATTCTCTTTGCCCAGGGCAGCTGTGGCTGTCCCATCTCTGGAAGTGTCCAAGGCCAGCTTTGATGGGGCTTGGAGCAACCTGGGATAGTGGAAGGTGTCCCTGCCCATGGCAGGGGAGTGGAATGGGATGAGCCTTAAGGTCCCTTCCAACCCAAACCATTCTGGGATTCCATGACTGAGGTCCCCACAACCATCACCTCAATATCTCACAGAGTTTCTGAAATTCGGAAAAGTCTGGCTCAGCTTTGTCTCCCAGGATCATGAGCTTCCCCATCCCTGGAGGGCACAGCTAAAGTTGAGGACACAGACCTGACCTTTCAGGCTGAATCTTCTTCCAAAAACTCTCAATTTTCAACGACTTGCCCACCTTTTCTGACAACATCTCCACACTGGGCTGGCAGCCTCCTGAGGTTACCTGCTCACTGGAGAAGGTGAAGATGCTCTTTAAAAGGTGAATTTTGCTTCGGGCAAAGGCTTAGAATTACCTGATTTAATAATTGTGGCTGTGCCACAGGGATTTTATCCAGGCTGAAATATGAGTTTGCTGACCACAAAGGACCTATGCAGACACAGAAAACACCCTTCATTTTCTATTGGTACCAAGATTCTTTAACTGGAACTTTAAAGAAATCCCTTTGTTAATTTGATATCTCTTTCTCTCCACCTGTGCTGTGGTCCTATAGCTGAGGGAGCAACCTGAGAGAGCACAAGTCTGTGAGGAACTGCCTTGTGGGGTTTTCATGGGAACACACACACCTTGTGGACTGATTTCTGGAGTCCTGGGGTCACAAACAGCATCCAGGCTGTGCTCTGACTGATTTTTGAAGGCACACCGACCCTCTTTCAACACCTTGGTGTCTGAGAAAAACCCTTGGGAAATTAAGACCCCATGTCCAAAGTTCAGGTGCCCACTCAGAACTACTCTTATTTTGTAGAAAAACTTCATCCTCACCCATCTGTTGATAAAAGCAGTCAGGAAGATTAGGGAAGGCTCAGGTTCAAATTCCGCATCCTAGAGGTGCTTCAGACCAACACCAGTTAATTGCACCAAGGTGTAACGGGTATAATGGAGTTTGGGATGAGCCAGGCTGGGATCAGGTGTCCTTTGCTCCACACACAACATTTGCCCACCCTTTGGGCCCTTCAGAGCCACTGTCACTCAGAGAGCACCCAAGTAGGTGCTTTATTAGTGACTTGCTCCAACAAACAGTCAAGGTACCTCAAAAGAGTAGGATTCTGACCAGGATTCTCAGCTGCTTAGGACCTCTCCTCACCCAAATTCTGTTCAGGCCTCTAACATGCTTAAGACCTCTTCTCACTCGAATTTCAATGCCTTGTGCCCACCCTGCCCAGCGGTGTGCCCCCTGCAAAGGGCGTCCTCTGCTTTACACGCCCAGCCAGCTCACACAGGTGACTTACAGCTCCCACACCCCACCCTTGTGGATTTGGTTTTCAGGGAAGACAGGAGGTTTTGGATCACTTTTTTTTTTTCCCAGTGAGAAGAGGCTGACAGAATTTTCTAGCAAGGAATCTGAATGAGCCCCCCAGACCCAGGGGGAGCTGGGTGCCTCCTTCAGCTCCCAGGGATGAAGGCACTTCCAAGCCATGTCCCGCGATGCTCCGTGGCAGTGACGGACCCGCTCCCGTCCCTCTCTCTCCCACATCCCACCTGCACCCAGAGGTGGCAGCGCTCCAGGCTCCCAAGCACTGATGAAAGTGCAGAGGTTTACTTCTGGCGTTGGGAAATATTTCATCTTGACAAAACAACGGCCGTATTTCCTGTATCTGTACACAAAAGAAATAACAGGCAAACGTGTACCGAGTGGATTTATCTACACAGGATTTTGCCTTACAAGGAACAATGGAAACTCGAATCCATGCAGTTGCCCAACTACAGCAGTGTTTAGATTTTTTTTTTTTTTCTTTTTTTTTTTTTTTTTGGAAAATATTGTGCATAGGGGAGTTCCTTAACACAGCAAGACAGCAGGCAGCTTCCTGTTATGAAAACAGTCAACAACCTGACATTCAGCAATCTGACATTCCCCCGCACCCAACGTGATAAACAGGGCTGATAACGATCTGCCACAATAGGTACAATAGCACCCCCCCCATAAAGGAATAGGACGTGGAAAGAGCCTCAATACACAAATATCCCAAGCCATCTCTTCCAGCTTCTTTTATACAGTAGATAATCTCATCCTGCTTTCCCTATTTTCCCAACATTGATTCACTTCCCCTCAGGCAGGGGTCAAAGTGGGAGCTGGGTGTTTGACACCACTTTCTCGCAGGTCTTTGTAGTTCAGAGGCAATGCTCGGTTGAGATCTGAAAACTGTTTACTGGGTTTCCCTTCCTCCTGCCATTTATGATCCCTGCATTTCAATGCCACAGCTGCTGGACTCCTCTAGCTTGTCCCCAGAGTCACCTCCTCCATCTGAATGAAATCCCATAAGTAAAACAAAAAATAGTGAGAACCCCTTCCCCCTCCAATGACCTTGGTAATGGATGCTGGAGTTGCCTTTTTTCCTCCCTGATTCCCTGTGGCCTCCACCACAGTGATGCTCCAAGCTTCTCTGCTAAGGCTGCAGGAGAAATATCAGATAATATTAATTTCCTATCAAATAAGTGTTGGATGAACTTATCCTCCATCTGAAAGTGACTGCAAAATAAAAGAGGAAGATCATCTCCATTGCTGCTCAGCTCCTAGGTTGCCCAGAGAAGCTGTGGCTACCCCTGGATTCCTGGAAGTGTCCAAGGCCAGCTTGGATGGGGCTTGGGGCAACCTGAGATAGTGGAAGGTGTCCCTGCCCATGGCAGAGGGTGGGAACTGAATGAGCTTTCAGGTCCCTTCCAACCCAAACCATTCTGGAATTCTATGATTCCTATATTTATTTTATTTTATTTTCTTTTCCTGCCCCTCCACAAACTTCAGTGAGGTTTAGTGGAGCATCTCCCAAATCTCCCCCTACAGACCGCAATTCCTTTTCTACATCCTATAGGAAAATAATAAAGACTCAGCTGCTGTGCCCTAAGAGACTTTGGGCACCTCCCAGGCAGCAGAAGCAGGAGGGACATAGCCTAATCCTCATCTTCTGCTCTCAAAGAAGGGAGAAGCTCTCCCTGGCTGGCAGGAGTCTTTGTGGAGAGGAGGATATGATCTGCAACATGGAAAATTTTGAAGCACTCCTTGGAGGCACAGATCAGTCCCTTTGGCCCTTGATTCCACTGCTCGCTCACAAAGAACCTTCCTTTGAAGCTTCCTTTGGAACCAGCGTTCCCATCCAGGCAGCACGGCTCCAGCGGGAGATGGGAAGGAGGGTGGGCATCATCCCATGGAAACTGGGCACGGGAAGATTGCGTCCCACATGCAATACCTGGTGGCCAGAGGTAGCATTTATCATTTAATACAGGATTTCTTGCTTTGAAAGGTATTTGAGTTCTTTCTGCCATGCTTTGTTACAATAACCTATCTCAGGCTGGTCTTGCTGGTGACCTGGGGACAAGGCCATCAGCACCACAGAGCCAAGAGCTTGCCCTGGTGTTCCCAGACATCTGAGGAATTCCTATAAGATGGGGATACACAACCTGCACCTCCCTCAAGCTCTGGTGCCTGTGCCTGACTCCCAGGAGAAGCGAGGATTGTTGTTCCCTTTGGAAGCACAGCGGGAGGAGGCACTTGTTCAGCAGGTTGTTGTTTCCATGAGGATGCTGAAGCACCTTTGTCGCTTCACCACGAGGCCACAGCCTGGGGAGCTGGGCCCTGATGTCAGGGCTTAATTCTTTGTAGCCAGGAGTCTCCTGGGTTATCGTTCTGCCGCTCTGACATATCTGACTGCTGCCTCGGGTCTCACTCAGTGAACAGGTACCAGTTTTTCCCTTGATCACATGGCCCTGATTCCTGCCTGCACCATCCCATCCATGAAAAAAAGGACAAGTGTTGGTCAAACCACTTATTTTGGGGAGGTGTAGGTTAGATTTCAGGAAAAGGTTCTTCCCCCAGGGGTGGTCAGGCACTGAGCAGGCTCCCCAGGGAATGGGCACAGCCCCAAAGCTGCCAGAGCTCCAGGAGTGTTTGGACAGCGCTCTCAGGGATGCACAGGGTGGGATTGTTGGGGTGTCTGGGCAGGGCCAGCAGCTGGATTTGATGATTCTGTTGGGTCTCTTACAATTCAGGATATTCTAGACTAGTCCAGTCTAGAAAATAGTTGTTTATTCAACCTGTGTTACAAAGCATTGGGTTACATCTGGAAGTATTTGTGTCAACTATTAAGATCAAGCAAGAACATGCAGAAAAACCAAAAGACAAAGCCAAAAACCAAAAGAAAAACCAAAAGACAAACCTAAAAGCCGAAGAGACAAAGGGAAAAATCAATCCCATCTGGTCAGAGAAGCCCCTGCTGTGCAGCAAAGTCTTTGTGCGTGGCAGAGACTGCGAGGGAAGGAGCTGTGCTACCTCAGGTCACGGTGACACCGTGTCTGGCACCACTTGGAAATCACAAGGACCAACATCTTGACCCTGGGGCAGCACTTTAAAGCACCCTTAGCTAAAACCTTGCAGGGAAAGAAATGTGAAGAGCATTGAGGGCAGTGAGAGCTGCACTGGGGATATGGGAACCAGAGCATGATTTCCTCGTGGGGAAATGTCACTGCCATGCAAACACACTCATTAAAATGGGCTCATGCTCATTAAAAATGGGCTGTATCTCTACCAACCAGTGCCAGGACTCGCTCCTGGCCGTGCCCCTGTGGAAGTTGCCCTCTAACCCATGGGACAGGGGTCCCACACAAGATTCCCAGCCGGTCACTGGTCCGTGCTGATGCCTGAGCCATTCCTGGGCTTGCTGTCGCTGGGCTGGGCCAAACCCATGTCAAGAAACGCTCAAACAATCCAGCGGTGCGGATGAAGGAATTCCTGTCCGGGGTAATTTACTGGTGTGATGCAGCCCTCGAGCCCTCGGTGACCTCGTTTGGTCACAGCCTCTGATTTATGCCACGGTTAATTGCCATAATTCACTATTTCCGCTGCAGTAACAGCGAGGAGCCTCAGGCTGAGGAAGAAATGCTCGTGCTGGGTGCTGCTCAAAAGCAGAGCAGGCCATTTCTGCTCTTAAAAGGGGCTGCAAATCAAAATATAACCTGTGAGAAGGAGAACCAGCACCCACAGGGCCAGGGGAAGGTGGCTGCAGTGACAACTCACAATCCTGTGACCTCCTGAGGGCTTTTAAAGCCAAAAAATGAGACTTTTTAGGGCAGATCAGAAGGAGAGTCCTGTTTGCATGCACAGGAAGGTCCTTGCTCTCACAGGGCATGGTGTATTTGCTACAGAGAGCACCCAGTGCTGCCTCCCAGGCACCCACCCTGGAGCAGGAGGGTGCAAAACCTTCCCAGGCCACTCAGGGATTGGGTCATATCTTTATTTCACAGGTGCAAAATGACCCTAAAGCAAACATTCTGGTGCACGAGTGGCTCATGTGTTGCACTTGGGTTGTTTGCAAACCCTCCAGCTTTTATGTGCTCTGTACCTGGGAGATGCTGAGCTGAGCAGCTGTGTTTGACCAGCAAACTCCCCAGTGCCTCCTGGTCCCTCATCACTGCCTCAAATGGTCTCAGGATCAACCCCAAAAGTTGCTGTTCCAGCAGCCAAAGGGACTTTCCCTCTCCCTTTCCATTAGAAATGGAAAAACTTCCCTCAGCTTCTGTACGCACCAAAGGGTCCAATGCACCATTAATTGGTGGGTAACACTGGTTTAGGAGGAATTAAATTGGGTTTTTTCCATTTTCCCTTCATAGCTGAGCTCCATGGAGAGCCTCACTCACCTCCTTTGCTCCTCATTCCTTGAGAGGCATTTTTTGTTAACACAGAGCAGGCAGGATTTGCCCTTGTGCCCCGTCCAAGAAAAAGAGAGAAAAATAACCCCAAACAATTGCAAAGCTTTCATTTGAGAAATTAATCCACAAGGGAGCAAGGTTAAAAATAAAGTTCTTTGGCCAGGGCCTTTATAAGCTCCAGCCATATTCTCTGGAATATAATTCATAAGCACAATATGTTTTTTTGTTGTGAATGAGTGTGAAGTACCAGAAAAGGAAAGAGGAAACCCCTAATGTAGTCCTGAATAGACCTGTGAAAAAGGATAATAAAACTTGTCCTGGATTTCCTTTAGCAGCAGGTGCTTCCTTTGGAGTTTCTATTCATTCAGACTTTGGGCAGACACAGCCTGCCAATTTTTTTTTTTTTTTTTTAACTTTTTGTAAACACAACACTCAGTTGATCTGAATGAAGGTGAATCTGTCTTCTTGGCCACTGTCAAGCTCATGGCTTCACAAGGTCAGTGGCAAAGCCTCTCCAAGCTTTTGGGGTGGGCCCCCTTCCAGACCTGACAGGTAGAAAGGTGCTACCTCAGGTCAGGAGGTTTCCTCAAAAATCCAAGGCTGGAAGGCCCTAAATTTCCATTTTAACTAGACCATCCCATCATTCCCAGTGAGAAATCCACACTTGCCCATCCACAGCAAGACACCAACAGGGGAATGCAGCTCTTCAGCTTCCCAAGGCTCATTTCTGGGGAAAAACCAGAGGATATTAACCAGTGATTGATGTCTATAAAACCTTTAACCAGAGGATTACACTGTGTCCCTTAACCACAGCAAGGCCTGCATTGTCCAGACCCTGTAGCTTTCAAAAGCTTCCTGGACAACACCAGGAACACCCAACTTCTCCCTGGCTTCCCTCCCAAGCCCTTTTCCCATCCAGAGACACCACCACAAACTCCACCATTCATGGCATCCTAGAGTGGTTTGGGTTGGGAAGCTCATCTTGTTATGTACACGGACAGAAAAAGGCAGAAAAAGTAAAAGGCAGTTTGCTCCAAGGAGCTGAAAACCTGAATTCACCTTTCCTGAAATTGCTGAAACAGCTGACACTTACATGAGGAAAATACTGAAAATATTACAATATATTACAATATATCACAATACATTACAAATCTTCCTGCCTGCCTAAAGGAAGGGGGGATTGGAACAAGAGGATCTTTAAGGTCCCTTCCAAGCCAAACCACGCTGCACAAACTGTCAGAACTGCTGTTTTTTACGTGTCTTTAATGAATATCTATTATTTTCTGTAGTTGCTTTGTCTTGCCAAACATCCTCACTGCCTGCTCCAGCTCACTCCTACTGAGGCAAACACGAACAGCTCATCCCATTCCCTATATTTAACATCCCAAACCTGGCACAGATTTGTACCAGCCCTGGTAACAATGGTGTGGAACACCTGTCAGTGACTGCATTTGCCCAGGGATTCACTCCGTTCCCTGCTGCGTGTGTTTAATAATTCCTGCGAACAATGGGACAAATAAACTTTGGTTTGTTTTTTATTTTTTGCTCGGCTCTCACTCAAGCCAACACCACTGTCCAAATTGTACATGAGGGGCCTGCAGAGGCTGGTGGTTGTTTCCTAGATTTGAGGCCTCTTTCCCTCAAAAAAGACGTCGTCAGCAGCCCTGGGCTCAGAGAGGGCATTTTCCACTTGTATGGAAGGAAGGAAGAGGAAGAATGAGCAGGAAAGGGGCAGCGTCGTGCAGGGCTCCAAAGGCAAAGGATGACGAATTTGAACTTCAAGCAGGGGATAGCAGGCAGATCTTCTGAGAAACGTCTGAGCAAAAGGATGAGGGATGTGTGGAGGGCATGGCCAAGGCTGCAGTGACAAGGGATTACAGGAGCCAGCGAGGTGGGAGCTGTTGATGGTTGACTGGAGGGAATGCAACACACTGCAGCTCTGTCCTGAAATGGTGGGTAGGGATGGGAATGGGGAGCATGTGGAGCTGCTGGAGAGAGTCCAGAGGAGGCCACGGAGATGCTCCAAGGGCTGGAGCCCCTCTGCTCTGGAGCCAGGCTGGGAGAGCTGGGGGTGTTCACCTGGAGAAGAGAAGGATCCAGGGAGACCTCAGAGCCCCTTCCAGGGCCTCAAGGGGCTCCAGGAGAGCTGGAGAGGGACTTGGGACAAGGGATGGAGGGACAGGACACAGGGAATGGCTTCCCCCTGCCAGAGGGCAGGGATGGATGGGATATTGGGAAGGAATTCCTGGCTGTGAGAGTGGGGAGGACCTGGCCCAGGTTGCCCAGAGGAGCTGTGGCTGCCCCTGGATCCCTGGAAGTGTCCAAGGCCAGGCTGGATGGGGCTTGGAGCAACCTGGGCTAGTGGGAGGTGTCCTTGTCCATGGCAGGGGGTGGAATGGGATGGTGATTCTGTATTTCTATGGCTCAATTCAGCCTCTTCATCCCAGCATAAAATTCACCTCCCCAGATCTTATGTCTCCTTCCAAACATCATTTCCTATCCCTGCACCAGCCACTATCCCCAGAGCAGGACCCCAAACTCACCAGCCAACCTCACCCTCCCATGTCCCCTTGTCCCCATGTCCCCATCATTGCCCCAGTGGTGCCAGTCTGACCACAGCTGCTCTGAGTCTCAGCAAACACCACCAGAACACACCCCAGGCAGAACTTATCACACAAGAGTTATCATTTGAGGTATCTCAGCCCTCCCTAAACAGCAGAAAATCCATCCCAGAGCTGTACTTGAGCACCTCATGCAGCACATCTGGGGACAGGTGATGCTGGGGGACATCCCAGCCTTGGTGGAACTCCAAAACCAGCAGCCTTCCCTTAACATGGGCTGCTAGAGGCCGTTCCTGCATGGAAAACAAAGTCTTTTTAGGTCATTTAACCTATTCCCAGGGTTCAGCAAAGCTTCTTGCAGCCCAGACTTGTTACAGATATGATTCACACAATGATATTTCAATCACTTCCTCTGGGAGACTCTTTCCAACAATGCAGATTTCTTGGCAGGAGAAGAATTCCCAGGGACTGAGCTGAAGTTTTCCTTCGCCCTTGCAATGCATCCTCTCAAACTGCTTCAAAATGAGAATTTCCCTCCCTTTTCATTGCCCTGCTGAGGAGCCACATCATTCCCCCAGGGCAGGTGCCAAGCCCAGGGAAAGTTTGGGCTGAAAATCCAAAAATCAGACCTACAGTGATCCTAATCCCGTTCGGAGAAGTCCACTAGAGAAAAAATATGGCAGGTTCTCCACAACTCCCTGACAGAAGGATGGAGACAGGTGGGGGTCGGTGTGTTGTCCCCAGGAACAAAGGACAGGACAAGAAGAAACAGCTCAAATTGTACCAGGGGAGGTTTAGATTGGATATTAGGAATAATCCAGGGAAGTGTAGGAATCACCATCCCTGGAGGGATTTACAACCATGTGGATGTGGCACTTGGGGAATGGTTGGACTTGATGCTCTTAAAGGACTTTTCCAACCTAGAGGATTCCATGTTTTGTCCTTTTCGTCATTTCCCAGCTCAGATGTATTTTTTTTTGACCAGAAAAATCCCAGTGACACACCCCAGGACTGTCCCATGGCTTTTCTGCATGTGCTTGGCAAAGGAGACTCCTGCCAAACAAAGAGTCTCTTGATGGTTGACCAGATGAAATTTTTCCATGTTGGACTTCAAAAATTGGTGATTTCTGAAGCTTAAATATGCCTGAATGTTGTGTAGCACAAACTCAGAATCTTGGAATCACTAAGGTTGGAAAAGCCCTCCAAGATCATCGAGTCCAACCATTCCCCCAGCACTGCCAAGGCCACCACTGATCCATGTCCCCAGGTGCCACATCCACACGGCTTTTAAACATTTCCAGGAATGGTGATTCCACCACTTCCCCGCCCTCCTTTTCACCAGAAAAGCAGTGAACACCCAGTCATGGATCTGCTCCTGGAAAGAGGGGACAGAGCTGCTGCAGGATGCCTGGTGGATCCCAGCTGGATGTTCCTCTGGATGGCACCTGCAGGAAATACTGCAATGAACCTGCCAACGTTTTAGCAGATGAAATGAGAAATCTTTACAGTGTCTGTGAGCAGGTGTGTGGGAGAGGGAGGAACAGAGGCATTTTCCTGGCCTGGTAGACACATTTATGTTCTGCAGGTGAAAATTGAAGTAGAAAAGTTCATTACCATTGGTTGGGTTTTCTTGCTGTACCAAATGATGGTTTGGCCACAATTTTCCTCCCCCTTGCAGCTCAGTCTCTCACAGTTTTTTATTTTGAAGAATTCTCTCCCCAGAGATACAGGAAAATAAACTTCTTATCCTGGCAAGTTATTGTGGAAGGGATCCAGCAGACAAAGCAAAAAGTACAAATACAGCCAGATTTGTGGTGCTGCAAATATTAAATTTCAAAGAAACAAGCTTTGTATTAGAATTATTTGTTATTACCCATCGCTCGAGCATCTCTGAAAACAAACCTTCTCCCCTGAGAAGGAATAACTCATCCCTTTTTATTATTTTTATTATTTTTATTATTTTTTATTATTTTTATTATTATTGCGGTGCTCAAGACACCGTTGCGGAAGCGCCATGGTATCAGATCAGTTATCAAAGATGAGCAGTTTTCTATTGTATTAAGTGATGTGGAAAAATTGTGACACAAATCCTGATGCTGCAAATTTGCAATTTAAATAATTGAACACTGAGAAAAAACAAGGAGGAAACTGAGGCACAGGAAGGTGTTTTGCCCCAGTGTTATTTCAGTGCTTTCGGGCAGGAAACTGAGGCGATTCTGAGGATTTGGGCTGTTTGAGGTCACATAGAGAAAGTTTATGGTGAACTCAAGAGGCAAAAGCTGAGCCAGATTTCCCAGTGCTTAAATCCAGCAGTGAATCCACGTTTGCTGGAGCACAGGGAGAAAACTGTTAGGAGAGTTATTAGTCATGTCCATCTGTCTTGACCAAAGCATGAAAACAGAATCAGGGAATGGTTTGGGTTGGGAGAGACCTTAAGGCTCATCCCAACCCCTGCCATGGGCAGGGACACCTTCCACTATCCCAGGTTTCTCCAAGCCCCATCCAGCCTGGATGGGGTCCCCTGTGTGCCCTGGGCATGCTGAGATCTTCGTTCCTGCAGCCCACCAGACTCCGGAGCCATTGCAAGGCCCTGGAAGGGACCCCAAAGAGTAGGGAAGCTTCTGGTGAACACCTGGGATACAAGATGTCCCCTATTTGGCCAGCAACCCTCAGGCAGGACCCATAAGTGTCATCCCAGCTTGTGCAGGTGGCAGGGTGGACATTCCAGGTGGGATAAATCCCCAGGTGTGTGGGTCACTGGCTTGGCATCCACCGAATGCTCCACAGGATTTACTTCAAGCAAGGTATGAGGTGGAGATGCTCTCAGAACTTCCCAAGCCTGGAGAGGTGGTGGATGTCCCATCTCTGGAAACATTCAGGGCCGGGTTGGATGGGGTTTTGAGCAACCAGATCTGGTGGGTGACATTCCTGCCCACAGCAGGGGGCTGGACTGGATGACCTTTTAAATGTCCCTTCCCACCCAAACCATTCCATGATTCTCCGCTCACCCTCCCTGCTGCCAGCAGAGGCTCATGCACCCCTGGACCCTATCCCAGGCTTTATCCCGCTACAGGACTCCTTGCACAACCCATCCTCTTCCCATTGCTCGTGCACACACACACACACACACACTGACTTATTTTTCCATTGGCCACACAGATCCCCGCAAAGCCTGTGAAAAAAGGAAGCTGACCACCAGCTTTTGGGATCTGCTCCCTACGGGCCTGGGAGGGGATGCGAATCCCTTTAGTGTTGGGTCGGGTTTGGTTTGTTATTAATTTTTTTTTCCCTCTTTTCTCTCTCTCNCGGCACAGGGAGAGGGGGGAGGGATGGGGATGGGGGGATTGTATTATTGTTAATTCTGCCATTTACAACTTCTTCTTCTTTTTTATTTTTTCCCCCACCACGCATTGTTGCCATGATAAAAGAATAAAAGGTGAAACTCTATTCCTTCCTTTCCCCATCTCCGCAGTATTCTCCAAATCCCCAGGCAGGAGCCTGTTGGGATGAAAGTGCCAAACCACGAAGCTATGGATGAAATGCAGGGCCTGATCCTGCTGCTCCTGACCTCATTCCTTCCCAAAATCATTTCCCATGGGGTGAGACCTGTCCCCACGGGGCCCAGAGTGTCCCTTCCCAGGGGGGCGATAGGACACCACAAACCTTTTGCCACCACCGTTGGATGGATCCCACTTTGCCCCTGGACAGATGCAGCAGTGTGGCCACAGCTCTCACATACAGGGACATCATTCCCAGGAAATAACAACATCCAGGCAAAGGTTCCTTACATCCCTGCAGTTTTTGGGAGCTGAACTGAAGCCCTCCTTGAAGGACCTCACTTTTCAGCAAAGCACCTGCTCTTGGTGCCAGCTGCATGGAGATATTTTGATGCAAGCCCTGATTATGGTTTATTTTACCTTTTAATTGGCCCCTGGTGACCCCCACTGCTGCTTGATAACTCCCCAGCCAAGAACTCAGCAGTTTTTGGTGTATTTTACTTTGCAGAGCTATGAAGATCCAGGTTTGAGGATTAACAGGATTGCTGAGGGCATGAAATGGTCCTTTTGGTTTGAGCATCACAACCAGCCCCAGAGAGAAGGGCAGAGGATTATGTTAGTTTTGAAATGGCAGTTTTCCCTCATTGTCACAATTTATAAAGATTTTTACATCTCTAGGATGAAGGGAAAGTGTGCAATGCTTCCCAAATTCTGGCTCCTCCAGGGCTATTCCTCTCCATCCCTCAGGGTACCCTTGGCTCCACATGGAAGTCAGCTCCTGCACTGGGATTTGCTGTATTCATGGGTGATTCCCTCTATCCCTTCACCTCACTCCTCTTTCTCTTCAGCTCACGCACTTTGATTCCTTCAGGACCATATTTTAATTTCTTAATGACTTTTGGATTTTATTAGCACAATGCCATAGATTCTCACTGGGCATAAACTGAAACCTCCTCCCGGCTTCTTCCTCTCTCTCCCAGCAACTTGCAGATGATGATGGAGCTTTCCTGGCTGAGACACATCAGTGCAACAAGGAAAGCATCCTAAGTAGTTCGTTCAACCAATCTTCTGGGAATTCAGCACTGGAAACCTGATTTTTCAGGGGATACAGGTGTCTCAGGTACTGCAGGGCAGCTCAAATGTCACCGAGTGCCCACATCCTGCGTGGGCAGCTGAATCACACACCCATGGCATAGACATCCACATCCCAGGTGGGTGTGTGTCCCACAGAAACCCAACCAGACAGTCAATGAAGTGACTCATCAGACCACAGGGAGGTCTCTCATTTATGGGGAGGTGAATCACTGGCTGGGAATATTTGCCAGAGATCCATAGGCAAAAGATCCGGGCAGATAAAAAAGTCATAAGCACCTAAAGGGAGGTGAGATGAATTGTGGCATCCAGGGCACCCACCTTGGGAAATGCACCTTCCCAGAAGAGGTCCCAGGGAATTCCTGTCCCTGTGCTGCAGCTGGTGGTGTGCTGCAGTGAGCCTGATCCTGTTTCCCCAGGCTGGCTTACAGAGAAGGAGAGAGATGGGCATGAAACCCCAGACCTGGACCTACAGAGGAGCTCAGATACACGATTTTAGGTCCTTCCTGGCCATCAAAGCTGTGGATTTACTGTTATTTCAAGGCATAACAAATAACCCAGCCTTTACAAAGGTACCCTGACCACACTCACCATTGGTAGAGATGGGATGGACTCATCACTGAAGTCATTCAATCATCATGTTCTTGCTTTCTATCCTGCCTTATGACTTTTTCCCACTGTTTATTCCCCTCTCCAATCCTTGCTTGAACATGGAATTCTCGCTAATTAATACCAAGGATTATCCCAGGTTCTTTGGTCAGTGCTGGGGTACTGTCAAGGTTTTCATCCTTGGCTTCCTCCATTTTACCAGCACACTACATCTTTTGCCTCACATCCTTCAGATTTCCCCATGGCTGGAGGCAGGTGGATTTAATGCACAGCTCTGGGTGTAGGGCATGCTGCTGGAGGGTATGGGATGGCCATAAATGCTGAAAATTTACATCAGCGTTAGAAGAGCACACTTTGGGCTCAGGTCAAGAAACCCTTGGCTGAGAACAGAGGTGGGAAAAGAGAATTAAAAGCACAAAGAGGCAGAAATGAGCAAAGAAAAGCCCTGTTTGTTACCCAGAGCCAGAAGAGAGGATGGGTGAGGTGTACTTTGGTTGTGGCACCGTGGGCAGGCAGATAAATAAAAACCCTGTTTCAGTGGCCCAACCCTTTTTTCAGTAAGGTGCAAACACCTTGTTTGCCAACCACCCCATCACTTCCCAGCCCGTGCAGCCCCCGGTGGGGATGGGAATCCAGAAATTTCAGTGAAGGAAGGCGTGGCAGCAGCAGTGGTCCTTGGGTGAAGTGGATGCCCCAAGTGGGAGAAATTAATCACTTGTCTCACTCCATGGATAGCAGAAAACAACCATGAGACCTCCTCAGCCTGGATGCTGAAGTTTCAGGAAGCAATTTTTACCCCCCAGCCTGGTAATTGTATCAACTGGACTGTGCAAACAATTTTGTGATGCCCCCATCACCTCCCCATCTTGTGCTGCACCCATCACCCAAATAATCCAGATAACCCAATATTTAGGCCCTGAGCTCATTCAGATTTACACTAAAGGACTGGACACCAAAAAGCCCTGGGATCTGTCTGATGAGAGGACAGAGAGCTGCATTTTGGCATAAGAGTTGCAGTTTGATCAGCACAAAGCAGTTTTGGTGAGGTTTAAAACTCACGGATGCCTCATCTCGTTATAAGATCTTGAATAAAACTCAGTGTCATAAATTTGTCTGTTATGCTGAAACTTGGGATGGTGGCATCCTGTGCAGGGATTAAAACAAACCAAAACACCCCAAAAGAGGGACTTTCTGCCATCTAGGGGTTGTGTTTCTCAACTGCAATCGGGACTGAAAAAGGAAAACCGTAATTCCACCTCTCTTGAATCTATGCATGTAAATACGTCCGTATATAAATATGAATATACATCCTTTCCAAAAATAAGCTTCAAAAGGCAAGAAGTCGAGAAACTCCCTTTTTTTCNCTTGGGATGGTGGCATCCTGTGCAGGGATTAAAACAAACCAAAACACCCCAAAAGAGGGACTTTCTGCCATCTAGGGGTTGTGTTTCTCAACTGCAATCGGGACTGAAAAAGGAAAACCGTAATTCCACCTCTCTTGAATCTATGCATGTAAATACGTCCGTATATAAATATGAATATACATCCTTTCCAAAAATAAGCTTCAAAAGGCAAGAAGTCGAGAAACTCCCTTTTTTTCTGTGAATTTGCAGCAAGAAACTCCATTTAATTTCTGTTCTGCTGCAACATCTCAGCATTGTTTGTGTTAGAAATGTGCTGGATAAAGCACATGAGAAAACACAGTTTATTTTCCATTTCCTGACGGGGAGGAAAGTTTTTAGACAAATCCACAAAGGAGGAGGGAGAAAAGCAAGAGATCTTTTCTCTTTTTCCTCTCTTAAACTTCAGTTTGTGTAAGATGGCATCATTGGCATCACATATTTTTATGCCTAACACCCACAGCTAGGTTCAGCCTATAAAAGAATTCAACTTGTGCTTAAAAAAGCAAAAAAGTGATTTGATATTTTAAGAGTGCCCCACTCTGCACTGCTTGGGCATTGTGCTGAAGGATTTAAAAACTTAATAAGCCAATAACAGAATAACATTTCAATATTTAATATTTCATTTCTGTGCTGCAAAGGTGGAAAAATTATATGATGAGTTTCTTTTTTTGA
>VXAD01004205.1:506521-549148 GCA_013399195.1 Dicrurus megarhynchus
GTACTTTGGTTGTGGCACCGTGGGCAGGCAGATAAATAAAAACCCTGTTTCAGTGGCCCAACCCTTTTTTCAGTAAGGTGCAAACACCTTGTTTGCCAACCACCCCATCACTTCCCAGCCCGTGCAGCCCCCGGTGGGGATGGGAATCCAGAAATTTCAGTGAAGGAAGGCGTGGCAGCAGCAGTGGTCCTTGGGTGAAGTGGATGCCCCAAGTGGGAGAAATTAATCACTTGTCTCACTCCATGGATAGCAGAAAACAACCATGAGACCTCCTCAGCCTGGATGCTGAAGTTTCAGGAAGCAATTTTTACCCCCCAGCCTGGTAATTGTATCAACTGGACTGTGCAAACAATTTTGTGATGCCCCCATCACCTCCCCATCTTGTGCTGCACCCATCACCCAAATAATCCAGATAACCCAATATTTAGGCCCTGAGCTCATTCAGATTTACACTAAAGGACTGGACACCAAAAAGCCCTGGGATCTGTCTGATGAGAGGACAGAGAGCTGCATTTTGGCATAAGAGTTGCAGTTTGATCAGCACAAAGCAGTTTTGGTGAGGTTTAAAACTCACGGATGCCTCATCTCGTTATAAGATCTTGAATAAAACTCAGTGTCATAAATTTGTCTGTTATGCTGAAACTTGGGATGGTGGCATCCTGTGCAGGGATTAAAACAAACCAAAACACCCCAAAAGAGGGACTTTCTGCCATCTAGGGGTTGTGTTTCTCAACTGCAATCGGGACTGAAAAAGGAAAACCGTAATTCCACCTCTCTTGAATCTATGCATGTAAATACGTCCGTATATAAATATGAATATACATCCTTTCCAAAAATAAGCTTCAAAAGGCAAGAAGTCGAGAAACTCCCTTTTTTTCTGTGAATTTGCAGCAAGAAACTCCATTTAATTTCTGTTCTGCTGCAACATCTCAGCATTGTTTGTGTTAGAAATGTGCTGGATAAAGCACATGAGAAAACACAGTTTATTTTCCATTTCCTGACGGGGAGGAAAGTTTTTAGACAAATCCACAAAAGAGGAGGGAGAAAAGCAAGAGATCTTTTCTCTTTTTCCTCTCTTAAACTTCAGTTTGTGTAAGATGGCATCATTAGCATCACATATTTTTATGCCTAACACCCACAGCTAAGTTCAGCCTATAAAAGAATTCAACTTGTGCTTAAAAAAGCAAAAAAGTGATTTGATATTTTAAGAGTGCCCCACTCTGCACTGCTTGGGCATTGTGCTGAAGGATTTAAAAACTTAATAAGCCAATAACAGAATAACATTTCAATATTTAATATTTCATTTCTGTGCTGCAAAGGTGGAAAAATTATATGATGAGTTTCTTTTTTTGACGATGGCCTGGAGAGCCAGGACACAGGGAATGGATTCCCACTGCCAGAGGGCAGGGATAGGTGGGATATTGGGAAGGAATTGTTCCCTGTGAGGGTGATGAAGCCCTGGAAGAGGTTTCCCAGAGAAGCTGTGGCTGCTCCTGGATCCCTGGAAGTGTCCAAGGCCAGGTTGGACAGGGCTTGGAGCAACCTGGGATGGTGGAAGGTGTCCCTGCCCATGGCAGGGGGATGGAATGGGATGAATTTTAAGGTCCCTCCCAACCCAGGCCGTTCTGGTATTCCATGATTCTATGAAAATCCACCATGCTCAGTTTCTGCAATTCCTTCTCATGTTGCCCAGACTTTGCCACCTTACCTGGCTGATAAAGATCCAAAATTTGGAAAGTGCCTGAAAAAGATTGTCTAATTTTCATTACATTTCATTTCTCCACCAAAGTGGCAACTGAAGGAAGGAGTTCCCGGAGTCAGATCCACAGTGGGGCTGTTTGGCCCAGTTTTACCTCTCTGGACTTTGTAAATGGGAAATGCCCAGGGGAAAATTGTAAGAGATGACAAGGATAAAACAATCTTTCCCTGCTCCAGCCATGGGAGCATCCCTAGCCTGGAGTCAGACTCAGTTGATGAAATTCTCGGGTTTAACATTGTAGGACACCAATCCCGATCCAAGATTTTCCAAGAGTCAGTGGAATTGAGGGCACCCATATGGGGAAGGGAGAGCTTTTAAGAGCCTGGAGGTGGCCAAACTGGGCCACTTGGCTTTGTGAAGCTGCCACCATTGTTGGCACCACTGTTTGTTGACAGAATGCACCTACAAGTGGCACATCTGGGATTCCCACAACCCTGTCTGGGCTCTGGATCAGGTTGGACCAGGAGGTGCCTTTGCTTCCCTTTCAATCCTGCATTTACTTCGAGATTTGTCAGAATTCTTCAAAAATTGTATTAGAAATATCTACACCCCCCTCACTGCCAGAAGGACATTGAGGGGCTGGAGTGTGTCCAGGGACAGGAACAGAGCTGGGGAAGGGGCTGGAGCAGCAGGAGAGGCTGAAGGAGCTGGGAAAGGGGCTCAGCCTGGAGAAAAGGAGGCTCAGGGGGGACCTTGTGGCTCTGCACAACTCCCTGACAGGAGGGGGCAGCCGGGGGGGGTCGGGCTCTGCTCCCAGGGAACAGGGACAGGATGAGAGGAAATGGCCTCAAACTGTGCCAGGGCAGGTTTGGGTTGGACATCAGGAGGAATTTCTTCATGGAAAGGGTGGTCAGGTGTTGGAAGGGGCTGCCCAGGGTGAGTTTGCAGTCCGCATCCCTGGAGGTGTCCAAGGAATGACTGGATGTGGCACTCAGTGCTCTGGGCTGGTGACAAGGTAGGGATCGGTCACAGGTTGGACTCGATGGTCTTGGAGCTCTTTTCCAGTCTAAATTATTCTGTGATTCTTTGGTTCTGTCTCTTACCCTTTTGTCCTTGCAAACAGCCATTCATAAGATGCAGAGCAGCTCCCACAGTGACTCCCACCAGCAGCCCATGGACCTGTGCCCTGGATCATACCTGGGGTGGAAGGGGATGTTCTTCTCACCAGATTGTAGCAGGTGACAGGAAGAGGTAGGAAGGCTGGGGTTCTGCTTGGATCTCGCCTGGATATTTCTGGATGCTTTTCCCAAAACGCAAAAGCTTCAGTTCAACCACAAAGCGCAACAGGAAAAATCCTCAGCCTCTCCAGCATGCTCCCAAGATGGGACACCCCTCTTCCACCCGCTTCTAATTGGGATTTCTCCTGCTGAAATCATCAGAGGCTCATTATGCAGCGAAGCAGAAACCGATTTACCTTTATTACGGAACAGTTCTGCCTTTCTCCATGAGATCACAGTGGGATGGCACCATTCCCTTCCCTTTTTTGTATTGTTAGCCTGTAATTGTGCAGTGGATTGCTTTGAAATCCTGGCAGCTGAGCAGGGCCGTGGGCGGCATTGAGAAGTTTGGGACGCAGCCCCTTCCCAAATCGACTGGCAGCGGGTTGGCCCAAACCCTTTTCAGCAGTGACTCAGAGTGCCCCGAAACACAGTGGGGGAAACAGAACACCAAAATGCATCTTTTAAAGCCATTGGAGGATTTCAATAATGGCTTTGTGACTCCAGAGAGGCTGCCAGGCTGTAGGAGGATGTTTGGGATGGCTGTAGAGCAGGAATCGTTGGCAGAAGAGCTGGGAAAGAAGGGGGCTTTGGAGGAGGGAGCTCTGTGCTGGGGAATCAAACAGGGCTGAGTGGGTACAGGATTTTCCCACCTACACGGAGCAGAGATGGCTGAAACCAACCCAAACACCAACCCAAACACAGGCCAGGACCCTTTGCCAGGAAGCAGTCTGGGTCAGCCACCCTGATGTTGTGACCATATGGGTCAGGCAGGACAGGGCCAGTTGCTTTTGGGGGTGGAAAAAAGGTCTTGGTAACATGTAGGTTACGGGAGACACGAAATCACAACCTCTGTGTGCTGTTTGCAAGGAAAATAAAACAGAGTCACCTCAAGTTTATGTAAGGACCAGCCTGCAGAGGTGGTTTTTAAATAAGTCCTTGGAGGTGCACGTGTTTGGGATTTAAAATACCAGGAAAATGGAAGAGCAGGGTCCGGTACAAAGGCAAAAAATCCTACAGGGCAAGAAAGGCAGTTTCATAAGTGAAGCAAAGCTGTGTTTGCAAGCAAAGAGGAATCAGAATCACGGGCTCACAGAGTGGATTGGGTTGGAAGGGACCTTAAAACTTATCCCATCTCACCCCCTGCCAGGGGCAGGAACCCCTACTAGCCCAGGTCGCTCCAAGCCCCATCCAGCGTGGCCTTTGTCTTCAGATCCCCTAGGCGACAAGTACTGAGAAGGAGCTGGGTGACAGGTCTGGGATCATCCCCTTGAACCACAGCATCATGGAATATTTGGGGTTGGAAGGGACCCTAAAGCTCATCCCATGGGCAGGGACACCTTCCACCGGGAGGATGAGTAAAGGCTGGATTTCTCCAGCAGCAGCTACCTGTGACCACGGACTGCTGTTCTTCCCACCTTCCTTCTCTGAGGTGGAGCCACACAACTGTGCTTGGAGCCCTCCCCACCTCTGACCTCAACCAGCTCTTGCTGCCAAATTTGCACAAACATCATCATCTTCAACTTTTCCGGCTCCCTGCTCCAGCTGGCGTGCAAATGCCAGCTGGGATTGGGCAGACAGGGAAACACGTGGGTATACAAAGCCCTTAATCTCTGCAGAACTAAGCCAAAATTACTTTGATGTATTGGCTTTTAAATTGCTGCCTTCAGTGCTCACGGGAGCTTTTCTTCTTATCTCCTCAGCAAAACGTGCAAGCAGCTCCTGACCACCTCTTTTCTCTGCTTGAGTACTCATATCCTCCTATTTTTTTTCCCTCTGAATCCTCTTACAGATGTTTTCCCAGGTCTCTGAGCATTTCCATATCCTGTTTATTTGCTGCTAAAGGTGCAGTGCTGTAAATAAAATCTGTCTCTGGAAAGAAGGGAGGGGCAATAAGAAATGAGCTGTAAATTAAGACAAAAAGTGAACTTTTGCCAACTACAGACTGAAGCATAAATGTTGAGGTCCTTCAGTCTGGAAATGTTTCACTTTGATGTTCTAAACCCACAAGAGAAGCTGTGGCTGCCCCTGGATCCCTGGAAGTGTCCCAGGCCAGGCTGGACAGGGCTTGGAGCAACCTGGGATAGAGGAAGGTGGCAGGGGGTGGAATTAGGCAATCTTTAGGATCCCTTCCAACCCAAACCATTTTGGGATTCAATAAATACAGAATACAACAACATAATAAACATTTACACCAATGTTATAAAGCTTAAAACATCGATGTGTCCCATTGAACTGCTGCCTTCTGATTTTGAGCGACTCCAACATATTCTCATCAAATCCACAATCAAAATTGCTCCCTGAAAACACAGATACCCTCAGAAAAAAACACAGCACCAAGATGTTTTCATCAGACCTAATTGCAGCCTAGAAATGTTAAACAAACATGTCCTTTCTCACCCTAATTATTGAACAGTGGACATAGTAGCCAAGATGAATTCACTTTGCTGAGTTTTATGATGTTTTAAACAAGGAGGAAAAGATTTTTCCTGTTTATTTCTTTGCTGGTCTGAACTTGCAGAAGCGATGCTTCCACACAGCAAAGTGAGCCCCTTTCATGCTCTCAACTTACAAGCAGGGAAACTGAGGCAGCAAGCACAAACTTGTCCCCAAATCCATCGAATAAATAAAGAGCAGGATGAATCAAAACCCAGAGCAGCAGCGCCCTGCCTTCATCTAGCACAGACCATGATCAATTTGCAAATGCTGCTGATGAAAAAGACCTACTGGGTCATTTTGCAGGCCCCTCTAAGCCCAGGCTTTCTCCCTGCCATGTGCTGGAGACAAAAGTGCTTTATACAACCCCTACATTAAAATAATTTAAGCAGGAGGACTTCTCTCATTTCCTCTGGGGGAAACAATTCTGCAGCTGAAGAGATTGCAACATTAGGAAATATTTCCTGACGTCCACGGCTTCCAGAATCTGTTGATATATTATTAATAGAAAGGAAAATAAATATAGGTATTAATGCCAGCAGACACTGTCTGCTACTAATAGCTGTTAAAGTAATATATTCCCCTTGTTTTTAGCTCTTATTAGTCTTTTTGCAAAGGGTTACAAGACCCTTATGCATCCATTAGCCAGTCAGCCATGTGAAATTAATGTGGAGCAATTTTCATAAGCATTACTCAGAACTAATAATAATTAAGCATTATTTTCTGCTCAGATAACACAGAAAATAAAGGCTGACTTTTATGCCAAGATGGGTTTGCATTAGCTTAAGGTAGATGAATTAATTCTCATTTACAAGGCTTCTCTGCCAGCTAGCCAGAAAATATCAAGGTAATTAAAACCAATTTGTGAGGTTCTGTCCCATTGCACATTCACTGGGTTTTATCACTGCTGCAAATTGCAGGTGCTTTTATGCAAGGGTGGGACATGAAGGGGACTTCGCCGCCTCTCTCCTTCCCCATCAGCTCCAAGAAACGCTAAAACCTCCTTGTGAAAACCAGAACATATTTGGAATGCTGGAGAGCAATAAAGGACCATGTATTAGGATGGAGGAACAGCTCAGTCCCAGCTCGGGCTGGGATGTGGAGCTCTCAGCAATGCAGGAAAAAACACCTCTAGCAGAGGGGGAAAAAATCTCTTTCCTTTTGTTTTTCCATTGACTTGCACAGGATTAATTTTGATTAATTGTTAGACTGAGGGGTTTCCATAAGCAGCACTTTCTGGATAGCTCCAAAACATTTCACAGAATCCTAAAATGATTTGGGGTGGAAGGGACATTAAAGATCATCTCATTCCACCCCCCTGCCATGGGCAGGGACACCTTCCACTAGCCCAGGTTCCTCCAAGCCCTGTCCAACCTGGCCTTGGACACTTCCAGGGATGGGGCAGCCACAGATTCCCTTCCAGAGCCTCAGTGGTTCTGTCCCAGAGGTTTGACAGCACCTGAGCAGGGGCTGAGCTCTCTGAAGGTGCTCTTAGTAAAAAGAAAACTAGTTAAAATTAGACTGAAATAAATTGGTCCAGCTAATAATTAGCTGTAAGATACACTAACCCAGAGCTATCCTACAACAACTAATGATAACGAGCAAACAAACATCTTCCTCTGGGTTTCAACTTTCCAAGGGGATCAGCACCTTCAGATGCCACATCTTCACTTTGCATCTGAGCTTAGCAAACAACCAAGCCCTATGTGACCCAGCAGTGTGGAAAATCTGTGTTTTCCAGAGGGTTATGGCCCCTCTTGCCCAAGTCCTGCCTCCTTCATTTCATTTCTCCAGCCTCTGCCTCACTGCCTGTCTCATTGTGACATCTCCTGTTGGTGTCTGTGTCCACATCGGTGACATGGAGCAGGTTGGCCTCAGAAAGAAGCATAAGGTGGCAGTTCTGACTTTTATTTTCAAAAAAAAACTTCTCTCAGGGTAATTTAATTGCTATTAAAGAGACGAATAAAAGGAGACAATACTCCAGAAACACCATCCGTGTCCCAGCCCTGGAACGAGCAACCCTGAGATGTGATCCACTGTCCACGCCTTCAGTGAAGAAAGGTTTTCCCCTTATGGCTGTTTCCTTCTCGATCCAGCCCCGGTAGCTGTAAACAGAAGTTAAAATCCTGTGGTTTGGGTTTCCTGCACTGATGATGCCGACCTGGAACCACTTCATGGTGTCCCAGTAGCTGCAGACCAGAGGTCCCCCGCCGTCCACCTGCGGCAGAAGGAGGGATGTTACAGCTGGGTCAAACCTCAGGTCCCTCACAGCGTTTGCTTCACACAGGCTGAGTGGGAAAATCAATCTCTGCCTCAGGTCCGTGAGGATTTGGGGAGGAAAAAAACGAAATTTGGATTCAAAATTTCGCAGCTGAGATGCTGTGGAATAAAGAGATACTGAAGCCAGGAGGAGGAGATCGGTCCCAAGCTCCGGCTCAGTGCACTGCCCTGTCATTCCCAGCCTTTTCCACACGCTCCCGTGGCCCCAGGAGGATACCTGAAACCTGTCAGCAAGAGACAACATCCCAGAGAGAAAAGGAACATTTGCTGTGACTGCTCACTCAGTCCTTGTCTTCTCTGCAAAGCTGCTGCGTGGAGGGGCTGGGTACCTGCCACGGTGAATTTTGGGGGCTGGCAGCCAGAAACTGGGCAGGAGATGAACAATAATCCTGAAAAATCCTTCTTGAAGCCACAGACACTGCCCTGAAAACTTTCCTGCTGCTGCAAGGGCAACCACCACTCAGCCAGCATGGGCAAGGCTTCGAATGTAGCCACCTCAAAAAGAGGAATATTCTCCTGTTGGCTGCTGTAGCTGGAACACCAAGAGAACATCCAGCTCTGGAATCGCTGGACACAAGCCCAGGGAGAAGAGAGAGCAGCACAAAATCTACCCAAGGCAGGTGCAGCACTTTTCTGAGGGAAGGCTGGGAGAGCTGGGGGTGTTCAGCCTGGAGAAGGATCCAGGGAGACCTCAGAGCCCCTGCCAGGGCCTAAAGGGGCTCCAGGAGAGCTGGAGAGGGACTTGGGACAAGAGATGGAGGGACAGGACACAGGGAATGGCTTCCCACTGCCAGAGGGCAGGGATGGATGGGATATTGGGAAGGAATTCCTGGCTGTGAGGGTGGGGAGGCCCTGGCACAGGGTGCCCAGAGGAGCTGTGGCTGCCCCTGGATCCCTGGAAGTGTCCAAGTGTGGGTTGGACGGGGCTTGGAGCAACCTGGGATAGTGGAAGGTACTAGAGGATTTTTTAGATCCTTCCAAACCAAACCAGTCTGGGATTCCAGGACATCTTCAGTGCTGTGCAGCCCCTGCTATGAGTAAGTTCCCTTCCACAGTGGGTTTGAATCTTTTTTCCACCCTTTCTCCAGCACTTGTGGTAAATAAATTCAATGCAAATCTACTTCCCAAGACAGCAAACTTTACTGGGAAATGCTGTCCTTCCCTGTTTGCACACTACTTTGGGAAACATCTTTGTCATTAATGGATGAAACCCCTTCTGCCAGCAGCTACCCTGAGCTAACACACATTAATTAACGAGCGAGGAAAGGGCTGAAGTTCCCTGTGCAGCTCATCAGCACTCGCTGAAGTTTATGGCTGAATTCCCACTCCAGTAGCTGGAGGGCCCTGGTCATTAATATTCTTATCTTTTAATTTTTTTTCCTTTTTTTTTTTCAGTTCAGTATTCAGTCAGGAGGTAAAAATTAAGATAAATGCAGAGGAAATGTTCATAGAATCACAGAGTATCCTGAGCTGGAAGGGACCAACAAAGATCAGAGACTTATAAACTCATTTAGGCTGGAAAAGACCTTTCAGGTTGTTGAGTCCGAACATAAAATCAACACTGTTTGTTGTTATTGTAGCCACGTCCTTGCACCTCAAGCAGTGCTGCTGGACCCTCTTCAGCCTCAGCACCCAAAGACGTTTCCCCACCCCATTTCAGCCGAGAATTCCCGGGAAAACCACAGAAATGCCCTTGCAGCGACCTTGGAGCCGCGCGTTGCGGGAGTCCTTGGCGGTGGCATCCTGCGGGGATGGAGGAGCATCCACGCACGATTCGATTCCCGGGGATTCCACTGCGGATCCCCTCGGGGCAGGAACGGGCCGGACGCATTATCCTGGCGGCGAGAGGAAAGCGCTGGGAGCCTCCCACACGGGGATAACGAGCCGAGTCCGGAGAGTGGGAGCCCGGGATGCTCCGTGCCGGCTTTTTCCCGGCAGGAAAAGATTTTTCAGCACCGGCCGAACCCCTGCACAGATCGGCTTCAGCCTCCAGTTCGGAGGCTGTTCTGACTTGTAAAGGATCTTCCTTCCCGGGAGCACCAGCGAATTCCTGATGCCTTGTGACCGTCCCCGGGGGAATTGTCTTATCGCGTTCCGCAGCCGGGAAAGCCGCGCCAGGCGAGGGATGGGATTCGCACGAGGCGGCGGCAGAGCCAGCGATCCCCGTTTAAACTCTGCCTCACCCAGTTCCCCTCTCAAATCAGATCTGCTCTTCCCCTGTTTTCCTCTTTAACCACGTCCATTTGGTTCCCTGCCTGGTTGGTGGGGAAGGGGGGATGTGTCCGCAGGGCTTGGGGGATCAGTGGTTTAAAACTTGGGCACAGAGGGAGCTCAGGAATGTTCTGACAGCCCAGGCAGCAGCGGCAAATCAATTTCCATAATCCACAATCCCAAATCCTCCTTCAGATCCCTTTCCACATGGGCTGAGCTGCTCTGCTTCCCGGGTGCTACTTCTCACACGCCATTTCTCTTAATTTCAGCTACTTAACATGAGGATTTTAGCGCAAAATGGGCCAAGTCATCCTCTCCGTGTGATAATCTTGCTCGCATAATTACAGCAGCAGCCCGGATGAATCGGGAGCCTGGTTTTTACGGGGCTAAAGATGGAGAAAATAAACTCAGTTTGTTTTGGACACTTCTGAATATCCCTGTATCCACCTTAAGCTCTCAGGAACGCCGGCCCAAGGTTTTCCACCCTTGTGTAGGAGAGGGTGTAGGAGGAGCGAGTTTTTGAGTGCTGGGACAATTATCTCAGCTCTGTGATGCTTCCAGTAACGCTAATTTAATGAACGCTCAGGTTAACGACTCTGAGGACCGAAGAATTATTAAAAGCTGCTTTTTCAGGCTCCTGCATCCTGGTGGTGAAACACTCCTGGTCAGCAGCACACACCAGATACCTGCTCCTGCTTTTCCCTCTAAGTGCCAAGTTTCTGGATAGACAAAAAAATCACCTAAAAATAGCAGCTTCACTTCTTTTTCATGTTCCTTGTCATCTCGAAGATGAGTGAAAAGCAAGCGCAACAAATCAGATCTGGTGCTGAATTCCTGCCTTAAACGTGTTAATCCTCCCATTAGGAGAGGTGAAAGCAATGATACATTCACTGATAAATAGCTGTGGGTTGTATAAAATCTGTCACTGCCTAACAAGGTGCTTTGTTCACTGAAGCTGACCAAAAATCTCATCTTTTTCACTGTGGCCAAAACCTTTTTTTTTTTTTTTTTTTGTGAGCACCAGGATCCTTTCTGCTGCCTTTTGCAGGCTTTGGATCAAAAAGTGTAATCTCTCTTTTACATTTGTATTCGTGTCTGCAGCACAGTCATTGATCAGAACAAACACGTTCAGCCACATAAATCTTCCGAGGTGGGAGAAGGTCTGGGGGTGGGAGAACAACTCATCTGATCCTCATTAGGTGGATGCACAATCCCTGCAAAGTCATTGCTGGTTGCATTTTCACGTTGGTGAGCTCTGTGCAAACTGGAGACAATCAGCAGGGAATAACAACACCGGGAATAGCAACAGCGCCCATCAGAGCTGCCCGGGCTGCTGGAGGCAAAGGTTTTGGCAAACATCGTTTGCCCAGTTGTTTCCAGCTGTCTTTAAAGTGGGAGGAAGGAGGTTGTGGCCACGTTAGTGTGCAGGTATCAGAAGTGCACCAGGTGACACAGGGAACCTGGACTCCTCACACAAACCCTTGGAGAACCTTCAGCTCCTCTGTCCATCCATCCATCCCCTGGCTGGAAAACGGGAGGAGACGGCCCAAATCCACCCGCTGTGATGTCAGCAGGGGCCATTAGTGACTGTGGTGGCACAGACGGTTCAGTAGCTTCTGGCCCAGCCCGTGTGGCCCAGACTCCTGTCTCTGCCTGTCATCTGCAGCAAGGGCTTGGGGGAGGAGAACGAGGAGCAGGACAAGTATTCACAGAGTTGTATTTACATCCCAGTGGTTAATGGCCTCAGAGAGATCTTCATCCAGGAAATCACCTAATTGCTTTTTGAATCCATTTATCCCTGAGGATAAATACCCACAGCATCCTGGTCAGCGACTCCCGTGGTTTAATTATCTGATGGATGAAAAAACACTTCCTTCTCTTTGTTGTAGGTCTGCTGCCTGATAAGGCTGTCTGACACCCCTCCTTCATGTGTTCGGAGCAGCAGTGACACGAGGACAGCTCCTGACTCCTCTCCGTGCTGCCCCTGAGGTCGAAAACGTGTCACATCCCCATCAGACATCTCTCCTACAAGCCTCAGAGTCTTGCTCTGCTATTCCCTGTGCTGCCAGGAGCTCTTCCATGTGCCTGTTCATCCGTCCTGTTCCAGTTTCCTCCTTTTCTAAAATTACCACTCCTTTCTCAGACGGAGTGGACAGGAATCACACACAGGGGAGCTCCCAGGAGTAGTGCCCTGGCATAACACGTTGGCTTTGCCACCTATTCCTGTCCTAATAATTCCTAATGCTCTCGTTGCCCTTTTGACCTCCCCAGAGCCTCAAGCTGATGTTTTTGAAGGACTACCCACAGTTCTTCTGACATGGTAATAGCTAAATTAGAGCCTATTACAGCCAGCATACAGCTGGAATTGCTTCTCCATATATCCATCACTTTTTATCAATAATGAGCTGCAGCTGCTGTTTTAACCTCCGGAATAATGGGACCTGCTGCACCTCTGCACAGCCACCTTTCACTTGGACCACTTTGAAGAATGCTGTGGCATTGGTCAACTCGGTCATCTTGGCATTTGTCCTCCCAGAACATCAAAATTCCGTGCATGGGTGCCAACACAACTCTCCTTGTAAGTTCTTTCTCTGTTCAAATCCCTTCCACTTCATGACAGCTCAGTTTCTCCACGAGCCTTTGGTGAGGAATCTCCTTGCAAGAGTTTTGGGAGTCTCAGAATGTGTTTGATGGCTGGACTGCCCTCTTCCACACGCTTGGCAACTCCTTCGAAGAATTTGGCTGTGCCTGTGAGTCACAGCTTTCCCTCAAAGCTGACACTGAATGAGAAGTGGCTCCTCTGAGCCATCACAGCCACTCCCCACTCCCAGGGCAAGCTGGGATTTTGTGTTCAGCTGGATCCAGAGGAGTTCTGTTCCCCACCAGGCACACAAAGCCATGCTGGACTCCCAAACAGCTTCAGTTTGAGGGAGCAAAAGCTACGACCCAGAGGAAGAAAGCAGAAGAGACACCCAACATCATCTTCATCATCATCCCAGGTTCTTGCATCGGGAATTAATTTTCCCCATATTAAAGAATGAAGCTGCCAGAGCCTGAATCTGCTCACTTGGCTGCCCACATCATAAAATGATAAAGTGATGAAAGCCCTGTAAAACCACGGGCCACGGGAAAAGTGCTCTGATTCTTGTGAGCTGCACATCAAAGGACCCTTCAGAAGAAAACTGAAGGGACTGCAGATGCAGAAACGCCTCTCCACTGCTTTGTTCTGGGGCTTCCCAGGACACCTTCCTGCTTAAAGCAATCTGTCCCTTGGGGAAAAAAAAAATACCTCATGGTGATGGGAAATCCACGACAAGCATGGGGAGCCAATCACTCTGTTCAATAGGATAAGAGGAAATGGCCTCAGGTTGCACCAGGGGAGGTTCAGATTGAATATTAGGAAAAATGTCTTCACTGAAAGGGTTGTCCAGCCCTGGCAAAGAGGCCCAGGGCAGTGGTGGAGTCACCATCCCTGGAAACGTTCAGAAAACAGGTGGATGTGGCACTTGGGGACATGGGTCAGTGGTGGCCTTGGCAGTGCTGGGGGAATGGTTGGACTCGATGATCTCAGAGGGCTTTTCCACCCTCAGTGATTCTGGGATTCTATTATTACGATGCAATAATAAAGTACTTTTGTGCAGTTTGTAATAACTTTGGACTGAAATGGGGATAGTTTTGACTCCTTGCTCCAGGAAGCATTTGACTGATAGGCAGAAGAACTTAAAACCTCAGAGCTCCTGTGGATACTCCCCATCCTTCCAGACTGCAGCCAGACCATCATTTATCCATCTCTGTTCAGGTATTTTGAGCAGCCTCAGGGACCGACCACACTACCCTGGTTTGTGCTCTTCTCCTTGAATCCGTGGTAGTTACCTATCAAAACACAATTTTCATTGGCAGGCTCTTTTTCTTTAAAAAATTCTATTTCACAAGTCTTTTCTTGGCAGTTTTGGGGCCACGTTAGGACCAGCAGAGGATGCAAGACCTTGTGAAAGGATGCCAGAGCTTTCCCAGTGCAAGTGTCAGGCTCCCATTGCAGTCACTGGGGCGTGGTTTGAGGTGGGAGCAGTGGGATAGAGGGGAATATCCTGGGATATCTCATAGAGAATTAAATGTAGGCAACTGTCCTGCCTTGGAGCCAGGTGTCTCCCTGTGATCTTAACCCCTTCAGCTTGATTTCAGTTCATGGGGAACAATAAACACATGCACAGGGCTTGATCTCATTTTAACACAGATGCTTAAAACCATCTCAGTGACTCCCAGCACCAGGGCTTTTTTTCCTCCCCGTTGGTGGAAAGATGCTTCTGTAGATGCTGATGGTTATCAAACAGACATTTGTGAAATGGCTGGAAAAACCCCATCCAGGTTTGCATAACAACTGCTGCTTTTGCTCCAGCTCTGTGGGGTGAGAGCCCTGAGCATCCCAGAGGCTGTAAAGGGGATTCTCAGAGATGGGACAAGGGGGGATGGCTTTAACCTGACAGAAAGCAAGGTTAGATGGGAAATTGGGAAGGAATTGTTCCCTGTGAGGGTGGGGAAGCCCTGGCACAGGCTGCCCAGAGGAGCTGTGGCTGCCCAAGGCCTGGAAGTGTCCAAGGCCAGGTTGGATGGGGCTTGGAGCAGCCTGGGCTAATGGAAGGTTGGAAAGAAATGAGCATTTAGGTACTTTTTGTACCCCAACCTCTGTGTGATTTATGGCCAAAATCCACTCCTGCTGCAGGCTGTGGGAGGCTGTGGATACCTGCAGCTCGAGACTCACCTGAGCTGGAACCACCCCACTGCTCTTGGGGGGTCACACGATTCCTTCCCCTGAAATCAGAGCAGGGCCTGGCCCCCCTTCATGTGCTGCTGAACTGTAGGTGACCTGTGACTCCAGCTGAACACACTTTTTCCTAATCACGACATCAGAGCTCCCCCCACAGCCCCTCTGAACTATAATTGGGCCATTTACTGAATTTTGCCTGGGCAGGGAAGCCACTGAAGGAGGCATTTGCTTTGTGAGCCCCTTATACTCTAATTATTGTTCAAGTTACCGTTGCATCAGAGCCTAACAAAAGATGCTTAAGAAAGCAAGGAATGAGACATCAATTGTGGTTCATGGGGTCATGGAAGAAATGTAGCACACAAAAAAATAATACATAGGCCATCTCCAGTGTCTGTTCTTTAGCACTTGTACCCCCTGAACATCCATTAATGTTAATGTTTATGACTAAATAGAACTATAAGTCAATTACAGCTCCTGGTAGTGTTAATTCCCAGCCAATCCATACATTTGTCTGCAGAACTGCCAGGGAATCGGGATAGAATAGGCTTTTCTTTTTAAGGGAACTGATTATTTTTTTTTAAGTACAAATAGTTGGGAGCTCTGCTATTCAATCTCCTTGAGTTATTAGAGGAATATGGTCAGTTATCCACAAATTAGGCTGGTCTGGTATGAGGGCAGCTGGTGAAATGTCTGAGCCTTTTTATTCATGGCCTTTCTGTTCATAGAATGGCCTCGAGCTGCACCAGGGAGGTCCAGGTTGGGCATCAGGAGGAATTTCTTCCACTATCCCAGGTCCAACCTGGCCTTGGGCACTTCCAGGAATGGGGCACCCACAGCTTCACCTGTGCCAAGGCCTCCCCACCCTAACAGCGAAGAATTCCTTCCTAATATCCCATCTCAATCTCTCCTCTTCTGGTTTAAAACCTTTCCCCTTTGCCCTGTCACTGTCTCTCCATGTAAAAAGTTGTTCTCACCACCACAGCTCACGGATTTGGATCCAGATGTCGATCATGTGGGCTTACAACCTCGAGTCCAGCAACTTGCCTGCCTTAGCCTGGCTCTGGACATGAAAACACACATCCTGATCCTCAGCAAATCCCAGGAAAGGTTAATATCAGGCTTTTATCTCCTCTGTGTCCAGAGTTCCTGAGGCCACAGCTATCGGAGCAAACTCAGCATCTCCAGGGCTTGTTCCCTGACCAGGAATCTCTGCCTTGCCCAGCTCCTAATCCTTCCTGGCCTCTCCACAGTGACTCGTGGGTGCCTCCTGACCCATGCAAGAGCTGGAGCCTGGAAGTCCTCCAGGAGACAGCTGGCTGGCACAGACCAACACCATGCCCAGGGCTGCTCTGTCTCCACAACAGGATGTGAAGGATTTGGGTCTTTTGAAATCCGGCCTCACTCCCATCTGACACAAACCCTGTAATCCTTACAGACAATCACAGCCTGAGAGCCTGCACTGCCCACAGCGCAGATGGATTGTTCAGTTCTGGGCCCCTCACTCCAAGAAGGACCTTGAGGGGCTGGAGCATGTCCAGGGAAGGGAACGGAGCTGGGGAAGGGGCTGGAGCACCAGGAGAAGCTGAGGGAGCTGGGAAAGGGGCTCAGCCTGGAGAAAAGGAGGCTCAGGGGGGACCTTGTGGCTCTGCACAACTCCCTGACAGGAGGGGACAGTCAGGTGGGGGTCAGGCTGTTTTCCCAGGGAAAAAGGGACAGGATAAGGGAACACAGCCTCAAGCTGAGCCAGGGGAGGTTTAGATTGGATATTGGGAAAAATTTCCTCACAGCAAGAGTGGTCAGGCCTTGAAAGGAGCTGCCCAGGGAGGTTTGGAGTCCCCATCCCTGAAGGTGCCCAAGGAATGACTGGACATGGCACTCAGTGCTCTGGGCTGGGTGATGAGGTGGGGATCAGTCACAGGTTGGACTCATCTTGGAGGGCTTTTCCAACCTAAATAATTCTGGGATTCTGCCCAGTGGTCCTTGCTGCAGAAGAAGCAGCATGTCCCAGGCCATGACCAGGCAGCCCACTGCAGAGAAGCCACCAGGTTTCTGACCCAGCCTAGTGAGGCCAAAAGTGCCCTCCATGGCTTTAGCCAGCACTTCCCAGAAAGCCAGGAAACCATCCAGCAGCAAAACACTTCCCCTCCAGCAAATCAGCAAAATCTGGTGACAAGTCTTGTCACTTTTTTCATCCCTGAAAAGCACCACTTCTACCCTCAGCTCTGGCTTTGTCCTGTTCTCCTTATTCCAGTTTAAAAGGCATTCCTGCCTGGTCAAGATCCCACTAAAAACAGGGAGATTATGGATTCTGAGCATTATCACCCATGCAAAGCTCGTGTGCTTACACTGCTTGGAAAGCTCACATTCCTACTTCGTTCCTCAGATGACTCTGACATTATTGTGGATCAAAATAGCTTCTTCATCAGCTTTCTGAATCCAGGACATTCATTTTGCTGGGAACAAGCATTCCTGCTGTTTCACCAGCATCATTCACCCACAGAACTTCAGGCTGGGCTGGGCAGTGCATTCTTTAATCCTGTTAATGTTATCCTGTGGCAGGTTCCTTTTTAAGATTTTTTTGATTGAATTTAATGGAGGTGAAAGTCACTCCTTGAATGGCTTCAGAGGCAGAGGCTCTGAAACATCATTTTGCAAAGCAAACATCCCTTGGCTGCCCACAGTTCTTGTACCCTCTGCCTCTCTCTCTGTCCTGGGTGCTGATTTAGTTCCTCCAATGAGTAATTCCTACAGGATGGAGCTGTCCATCCATGCGTCTGCCCATCCAGCCCCCTCCAAACCCGTGGACATATCTAAAATACAGCTGGATGGGGCTTGGAGCAACCTGGTTCAGTGGAAAATGTCCCTGCCTGTGACAGGGGGTTGGAACTGGATGAGATTTAAGGCCCTGTCCCACCCAAATCACTCTGTGATTCCAAGAAAACCATTGCCCAGTGGAGGATGGAAATCTCAGTCTGGAACCAGAGGCTGCAGGAGAGCCCAGTCCTTGCCAGGCTCTCAGGAGAGGGGTTGGAAGTTGGATGCTATGAAAGACAAGGTGGTTTTTGGCATCCAGACTTCGTTTGACACCAGGACAGTGATCCTGGGGGTGGAATGTGTTCTGAGGGCACGAGTTCTGAGTGAGTTTTGCCCCATTTGGGTGTTTGTGTCAGCTGCAATTCTTTATAATTTAGCTTGGAAGGTCCCTCATTCTCTGTCACCAACCCACTGCCACAAGATGTGACTCGTTCTGGCACCCACAGATCAACCAAGCATATTTGGGTCAGAGCCAAGGCCTCACCTGAGAAATGTTTTTAATATTTAAATTAAACACCCCCAGATTAAACTTCCCTCCCAATTCCTTTGCCTTGAACCTCCTGGACAACCATTCCTGTCTCCTTTCAGGCTGTAACCTGGCCGTGAAGCAGACCAGGAATGCTGGTCCCTTTACCTGGCAGCCTCCTCCTCCTCCTCCTTGCTCTGTCTCAGCACACATCACGCTCCCCACGAGGTGTGGGATCTGCTCCAGGCATTTCTCCCTGCTGATGAGCTTCACCCGCGTTTTCTGCAGCACGTGGGATGCTGCGGCAAATGGGAAGAGAAGGATCCACAAAGCTGCAGAGCAGCTGGAGACTTCCCTTGGGAAGGATCTCAGCTGGATTTCTAAAGCATCTCAGGGCAATGGGGTCTCTGGGCAGAGCCATCGGGTCTTGGGGTCACGGGGGCTTACAGGGGATCCCCAAGTGTTGGCGATTATGTTTGTGCTCCCGAGTTCATCACAGGATCCCAGAATGGATTGTTTTGGAAGGGACTTTAAAAATCATCCAGTGCCACCCCCTGCCATGGGCAGGGACACCTTCCACTATCCCAGGGTGCTGCAAGCCCCGTCCAGTCTGGCCTTGGACACTTGCAGGGATGCCAGACTGCTGGGAAACCCCCAAAGGGATGGATTATCCTGCTGGTGGTCTCGGTGATGACCTGAGATGAGCTGCACTGTACACCTGGGGTTTCTCACTTGTGATTTTTTGGGAACTCAGTCTGAGGAGCTGTTCATGGGATCCTGTGCAAGCCCCTGCAGATCAAAGTCCACTGAGCTTTCCCCAGAATTCTAATCTTAGAATTACAGAATCGTGGAATAATTTACATTGGAAACAACCTTTAAGATCATCGAGTCCAACCATTCCCCCAGCACTGCCCAGGCCACCACCGACCCATGTCCCCAAGTGCCACATCCACACGGCTTTTAAATCCCTGCAGGGATGGGGACTCCACCCCTGCAGCTGTTCCAATGCCCAACAACTCTTCCAGGGAAGAATTTTTTTCCCTAATATCCAATCTAAACATTGTTCTCCCTGGGGAGGGCAGCGAGGCCACGCCTCACCCAGGGGACCAGCTGTATCTTCACCAAGTGGCTCTCGGGATGGCAGCACACAAAGGAAATATCTGTTTTATTCTTCCCCTGGGATGGGAATGCAGAAATCACAGCTGGCACCTGCAAGTGACAAAAAGACTGAAAATGTGCTGGGCTACTTGGAAACTGCACTGATCTCACCCATGTTTCTCTCTAAAGTGAACCTGAGTCTGAAGGATAAGGCTGAGATCTCCAGATCATTTGAAACTCACCCCTTCCTCCGTATTTCACTGAGCTAAATCCTCCCAGAACCTTCAGGAAAATGACTCAGTGACAAGATCTAAAAGATGAAAAGTTGTCACGTCCCTTTTCCAGCTAAGATGGAAGTGCCCAAAGATGAAAATGGTTTGGTGTAAGAATCTCCAGGGAGGTGGAACCCCTCTGCTCTGGAGCCAGGCTGGGAGAGCTGGGGGTGTTCAGCCTGGACAAGAGAAGGCTCTGGAAATACTTTAGAGCCTCTTCCAGTGCCTAAAGGGGCTCCAGGAGAGCTGGAGAGGGACTTGGGACAAGGCATGGAGGGACAGGACATAGGGAATGGCTTCCCACTGCCAGAGGGCAGGGATGGATGGGATATTGGGAAGGAATTGTTGGCTGTGAGGGTGCTGAGGCCCTGGCACAGGGTGCCCAGAGAAGCTGTGGCTGCCCCTGGATCCCTGGAAGTGTCCAAGGCCAGGTTGGACGGGGCTTGGAGCAACGTGGGGTAGTGGAAGGTGTCCCTGCCCATGGCAGAGGGTGGGACTGGATGGGCTTTAAGGTCCCTTCCAACCAAAACCATTCCACCATCCTGTACCTTTTGGCTTTGCCCATTTCACACCATCCCACCCCCCTCTCATCACACTCAGCTTCTGCTGGGTTTTTCCTGAAGCCTCTCCCAGACAGAGGGTGGGGGGTGCCAGGGCTGAGCATGTTGACACCAATTTTTGGAAGCAGAATCTGTGTCAGCTGAGCCCACACAGCAGCATGAGGCTGATCCCCGGAGCTGCTCCATGGATTTTGCACAGGGGAGCTCAAGAGAAATCCTGCAGAGGGACTCTGCAGCGGCCACTCTGTTCTAGGAACACGTTACCTTGGTGAAACGGGAGAGTTTCACAACTAGAACGGGGTTGTGTGTTACTGTTGTGTGAGGAAAATGAAGCCTAAGAAGGCAAATGCAGAGTTTCATAGAAAAAGCAGCAGCCCTTTGGAGCAGAATAGCAAGGGTTAAATGGAATATTCACTTACTGCATCCTGGGAAGGAGCACTCAAGCTCCAAGGCACACCCCTGCCCTCCCAGTCCAGATAAATTCTTTCCAATAATGAAACAGCTGATTGGCTATTTAGTGGCATTGGTTCAGGACAGACATTTTGGGTCATAATCAGTGCTGGAACTGCTTTCATTAGGGCTTAAATGAGAGCAATTAGCAACAGCAATTTGCAGGTCTAAATGAGTGAAGGAAGGAGTGGCCAGAACCAATGAGTCAATCCAGCTCATGGAGACATTAAGCCAAAGACAGCCCCAGACCTTCACTTCCCTTAGTCCAGACCACTTTAGACCCAGCCTAAGTGGGTGATTCATAGAATATCCCAAGCTGGAAGTTATCCACAAGGATGCCACAAGGTGAGGAGTGTTCAAGACCAGGCTGGATGGGGCTCTGAGCAACCTGGGATAGTGGAAGTTGTCCCTGCCCATGGCAGGGGGTTGGAATGAGATGAGCTTTAAGGTCCCTTCCAACCCTAATAATTCCATGATTCTGTGCTAACTTACCTACCAGGGTAAAGCCTGTCTTAATCTGGGTGCCAAAAAAAAGTCCAAAGTTTGGAGGTGGTGCCAAAATAGGCCCCAGATTTTGCTCTGGGGGTCTGTGGGTGACTGGTTCTTGCCCTGAACAGGGAACTGGTGGATGTGCAGAGACTGGGGGGGGTCTGGATGCGTTAACCAGGGAGGTGAGGAGTGGAACTTTGTCTGGCAAACCCCTCATGGGAGACAGCATCCACTTCAAATAGATAAAACCCATCTTCCATTAGCAAGTGCAACTCCCCCAGCACCTCACCCGCACTTGTGTTCTCCCAGCCAGCAGCCCAGCAGTGCTGCCATGTGTCCATGTCACACATGAAGGGCAGGCAGATGGGAATTTTCTCCTTGCTGAACTCGATGGGATTGCTGAGCAGGATGAGGGCAATGTCATTTTGCAGACTGGTTCTGTTGAATTCCTCGTGCAGGATCAGGCTGTCTGGGTTGTGCTCTTCCAGTGGCAGGCTGAGGTCAACTCCCCCCACTGCCACCGTCAGATCTGCTGGCCTTAAGAACAGAACAGGAGTGGAGACATAGTAAACATGAAGGATTTGGGTTATAAAGGTTGGTTCCTCTTCCCCCAGAGCAGGGCAGGGTGATGATTTAGGCAGTTCAGCTACAAATATCCCTGAAATTTACCCTCACTCCTAGGCAAGGCTGATTTCCAGGGCAGAGAGCTGCAGAGGTAGAACGTGAATGCAGCCAGGTTATAAATAACCCACTCCCTACCAAACAGATGGAATGGGCTGGGTCTTTTGGATCTCTGTGCCCTGGGCTGGCTGCTCGGACCCTGCTGTCCCCAGCCAGCTGCTCCAGGCTGTGCTGCCACAGGTCATTTGTCACCGAGCAGTCTCGGCTCTCGGACCTGCCACAGTTTGGAGGGGGCTCACAGAGGGCTGGACTCTGCCCCTGGGCACTGCACAGAGTTAATTTATCCAGAACTCAGTGTTTTAAAATCAGTCTCTGTGAGGTGAAGGTGTTTGCTGTGTGAAGTGCTGTGTGAAGGCAAAGGTAATTTGGGGGATGGAATGAGCTAGAATGGAATACATCATCTTTTGCAAGGTACTGGAGCAGGTGTAGATGCACCAGAAATGTCTGGGGCCATCAGGACAGCATCAGGGGCATTTGTCCAAGGCTGCTCAGGCCCCCCCTCAAAGTATTCCCCTTCTGCTTCTCCTGGTTGTGAAGATCTCTGCACATTTCTGTGTTCAAAAATGGGCCTGTTCCCCCCAGAGGAGACAATCCCTGTTTTCAGGGCTCAGTCACGTAAATGCGGCACGTGACCCCGAGGAGATGCACATCCTGCACCCACCAGGAGGGATGTCACCCCCCCCACTGCTCCTGGGCTGCCCTCCCACCCCTGGGGCACTCACAGCTCTTCTGCAAAGCAGTGGGCCGCAGTTAAAATCCACAGGGCGCTGATGATGGTGCCTCCACAGATGTGCTTCCCGTGGCTCTGGATGCTCACGTGCCATGGGAATTCCCCAGGCTTGACGTGTGTCCCTGTGCCAATCCTCTTGCCAGTCTTCTGGAAGGACTCGTAAGATGGTCGGAGGCCACACCCTGGGTACAAAAAGGGACACGTTGGGCACGTTCAGCAGTGTCACAGCCTGTGCTGAATGGAAGGGGCAGGACACCCCTGAGAGCTGAGACAGAAAGAATCAGAGTCGTTGAAACATTGGAATCACAGAATACTTGGGGTTGGAAGGGATTTAAAGATAATTTTTCCAACTCCATTCCAACTCCAACTTCCACCATCCCAGGTTGCTCCAAGCCCCGTCCAGCCCACACTTGGACACTTCAGGGATCCAGGGGCAGCCACAGCTTCTCTGGGCACCCTGTGCCAGGGCCTCCCCACCCTCACAGCCAGGAATTCCTTCCCAATATCCCATCCATCCCTGCCCTCTGGCAGTGGGAAGCCATTCCCTGTGTCCTGTCCCTCCAGCCCTTGGCCCAAGTCCCTCTCCAGCTCTCCTGGAGCCCCTTTAGGCATTGGAAGGGGCTCTGAGGTCTCCATGGAGCCTTCTCTTCCCCAGGTGAACACCCCCAGCTCTCCCAGCCTGGCTCCAGAGCAGAGGGGCTCCAGCCCTTGGAGCATCTCTGGTGCCTCCCCTGGACTCACTCCAGCAGCTCCACGTCCTCCTGATGTTGGACTCCAGATCTGGAGGGGTCTCAGCAGAGTAAAGGGTGAGAATGCCCTCCCTGGATCTGTTATTTGATCTCTCCCAAAGCCTCTGACACCCCTGTCACTTCCCCCAACCTAAACTCAGCCAAGCACTGCCCAGGCATTTGGGGTGGGAGGGACCACTGACCATTTCCCATAGGCAGGTGGGCTAAAATCCTTGTTTAGGGAGTGGAAGAGGCATCAGGCTGCAGCACAGGCCACACCTTTATCCCCTCAGCAGAAGGAGTAAGCCAAGGCCTGTTTCACTTACCCACATGCGAATATCCTGCAGCTCCTCTGCGCTGAGAATGCCGAGAAACAAAACCTGCCTGGACACTGCTGGTCAGGCAAGCTAAAGAGGAGAGGGCAAGGAGCAGCATCTCAGTCCATCCTGGGCCAATGCTGTTCCACAGCTCTCGGAGCAGCGATGCCTCTGCAGGCACCTCAGGACGTCGCCTGCATTCCACATCAACACAACCCAGGGTGACATCACAGCACCCGCTCCTTCCTGCTGGTGCAGCAGTTGGATGCTCCTTCCTAAGGCAAAAGGTTCACTGAGGGGAAGCTCAGGGATCTCTAAAAGGTTTGTGTTTTCCTTTAGCTCTGATGGGACGGGGAAGAAGTGAAATTCCTGTCTGTAGCCTGGGCTAACCTCACACAACAGGGCAAAGGTTGGATTTCATGAGCTGGGTGTTGCAGCCCTTGCTGGATCTTGAAGCACCTTTGAGGACCTCAGGAGCTGGTCCTGCATCAGCTTTTAACTTCAGCTCTGAAGCCTATTAGCATTTCCTGTTAATTTTCTCATTTCCTGTTCATTTTCTCTCCAGTTAGACCATGCCTGGGGTATTGACTTGCGTGTACTTAAACAGGACCAGGAGAGTTGCCCCATCCCTGGAAGTGTCCAAGGCCAGGTTGGATGGGGCTTGGAGCAACCTGGGATAGTGGAAGGTGTCCCTGCCCATGGCAGGGGGTGGGACTGGATGATCTTCAAGTTCCCTTCCCACCCAAACCATCCTGGCATTCTGTGTTTGTAGGAGAAAGCAGCAGCTCTGTCAAAGGAAAATCTTTTAAAAATGCCAAATCAAAACTATCAAATCAAAATCAAATCAAAGATGCCAGTAAATAATTCTGTGGTGGCAAAATATTTTGGTGTGGGCCCATTGTGCTGATTTTTAGACCAACACATCATTTCCATCAGGACAGGACTTAATAAAACCTCAGCCAGGCTCAGACTTGGGCATATCTTCAATAAGAGCTTTTCCCAAAGAGTTTCCAGCTTGTTTCAAAACAATAACTACAGCAGAGTAGGAGGGGAGGGAGAGGACAGGAAGGGAACCAAGACACACTTTATGAGCCCCCAGATGATTCAGCATCTGAAATGCTTTGCCTTGGAGCACATCAGGAGTTATCCCACCGGAGCCTGGATTTCACGGAGGTTTACAGTGCATAGGATGAGGGTAAAAGTTTATTTCCCTCTCTTCTTTGCTTCTCTGTCACCTCATGCCAAAGAAACGAGACACGAGTGCTGGTTTCCTTGGCAGTGAGCACTGGAACAACTCCGTGGCAGGACAGGTTAAGGACAGGATCAGTTACCACAGCAACGAAAATCCCAAGAGCGGTGTGGGCAAATTTGGGGGCATCTCCAGAAAGAACCTAACGGGGCAATCCTGCCTGAGGCAGCTCCTGCAAGCCTGGCCCAGGTGTAAATCAGCCAAAAGGACAGGTTTCCTCTGGATTTTGAGACAGGGATGAACTCAGCATCAGCTGAGGAGCAAGGGAAGATGGGGAGCTGATTTTTCTGGCACAGATTTACAGCCCATCTTTGGAAACAGCGGGCAGGGCTGCAGCACTGGATTTACAATCCCAAACACTGACTTTGTGGGGCACAGTTTTGGTCTCTCCAAGCTCGGAGCACAATCTGATCTGCTGGAGAGGTACAGGGGATGTTCAGGGAGCTGGTTCGGGCCTTTCTGAGCTTTAAATCTGAGCTGGTGAGCAGGAAACATCAAACCAAGCCGTGGAGAAGGAGGTGCTGTGGATTTGTGTCTCTGGGTCCCACCACCTGGCCCTCAAAACTGGCTCACTCCTTGAGCTCTGGGCCCGTAGGATCCCATTTCCATATGGGATAAACCGTGCATCCCTGCACCCTTTGTCTGCAGCTTGGAGTCTGCACTCTGAGATCCCCATCAATAAATCCAAAATTGATGTTTTCCCTTCCTGGCTGTCCTGCTGTTTTGACTGCACGTTCACTGGACACTGCCCCAAGTTACGTTTGCCACGAGTCTGCTCTTGGTGGGGGGTCCCCAAGTTATTAAAGTACAAATAATTAATCAGAGGATAATTCTACTCCTCTGTACTGTCATGCCTGATGATACAGATTTAAAAGCTCTGGTGTTTAATTAGCAAACTGCAGCATTTTACAATATTTGATAATTTTTTTTTACATCTACCCAGATATCTTCTTGGAACACATCACAGAGAACATCGTTCTTTTCTTGTTCCGTGCTTTATTGCAGAGCAGGAAACAAAAATTATTTCTTTTTGTGTTTATTCACTTCTTGGAACTGCTGAAAAGAAGCATCACATTACAATTTTGACTTTTTCTGGCTAAAATCATTTCAGAAAATAGGCTCTACAGGTGGTACTAAAGGCTGTGAAAGTGGAGTTGTGGTGGGAGAATCACTGATCGCATCAATTCATCATTCCCAAAGACATCAAATTCCAGGGCTGTGACAGGTAAAGAGGCCAACCACATCTCCAGAAGACAAAGCTCTGGGAACACCAGGAAATTAATTAACCCAAGAAAATCAACAAGTCCAAAGGCATTGGGAATGCAAAGCAGCTATGGGTGCAACCACCTCCTAATTCACCCTTCTAACAGCATTTCGAGCCAAACTTTTGGAAGTTCGGATCTCTTTCCACCTCTCCAGATGACAAGGAAACCCTGGGAGCTGCACAGAGCAAGAAGAAGCTGTGATGGGAGCAATTCCTGCCTCTACTTCAGCTTTTAATGTCAACAAAGAGGAAGCTGTTCCGATTATGGAAAGCCTCCCCAGCAGATTCCCAAATCCTTCTCCACGGATGCTACGGGACCACCCACTGGGGTTGCCGATCTTTTTGCAAAACCTCCCTACAACGAAGTGGAGGTGGTGGAGCAAGCCCGGGCTACTTCCTGATGCCGATGGGGCAGGAAACCCCCGTCCCGCCCAGGCTGCAGTATCCGCCGGGATTCTTGCTGAGGTACTGCTGGTGATATTCCTCGGCGTAATAAAACTCGGGAGCCTCCCGGATCTCCGTGGTGATGGGGCCAAAGCCTCCCTCCGTCAGCACCTGTCAGAATCACAGAATCACAGAATCACCAGGCTGGAAGAACCCTTCAAGATCATCGAGTCCAACCCATGCCCCAACGCCTCAACTAAACCAAACCATGGCACTGAGCGCCACATCCAATCTCTTTTTAAACACGTCCAGGGATGGTGATTCCACCACCTCTCCGGGTAGACCATTCCAATATTTTATCACTCTTTCTGTAAAAACTTTTTCCTAATATCCAACCTATATTTTCCTTGGCACAGCCTAAGACTGTGTCCTCTTGTCCTGTCAGTGTTGCCTGGAAAAAGAGACCAACCCCCACCTGACTACAATCACCTTTCAGAGAGTTGTAGAGACCAATAAGGTCACCTCTGAGTCTCCTTTTCTCCAGGCTAAACAACCCCAGCTCCCTCAGACGTTCCTCACAGGGTTTGTGTTCCAAGCCCCTCACCAGCCTTGTTGCCCTCCTTTGGATGCATTCAAGCGTCTCAACGTCCNGAAAGACCATGGGAAGCCAGTAGCGGTTTGCTGGCTTCCCTGCTGGGAATGGCATCAGGATTCCTCCCTGAAGGAGCCACAGGCATCTCTCAGTGCATGGATCACATTCCCAGCCTTTCGTCCCTGCTCTTGTGGTGTTTTGCTCGCAGACATTGTGGGCACGGAGAGGGAGTGAACCATCCCCTTTTACCATCGCCTTTTAATGGTTCATTTGTTTAATTTGCCCACGGCCACACGTTTATTCTCTTTAGCAACCCAGGCAGGGATGTGGAGCCATCAATGAAAGTGGAAAACAAAGGGAGAGCACCCTTGGATCCACCCTGGGAAGCTGCAGTGTCCAGGAACCTCCCCTGGAAGGTGCCTCAGCTTCAAAATCCACCCCCAATGTCCTTGTCCAAGAAGAATTTCTGGGTAAAATTTCAGCCCCAAGGATGTCCTTGGGAAATCAGAGCATTTTGGGCATTTTTTTTCCACAGAGTCACCGCAAACTCATTCTTCAAAGAGAAAAGTTCCATCTTGACCAGAAAGTTTTAAGTTTTAAGGCAAATTATGGCTCATTTTGGAAAGATTTGCCAATACGTGGACCAGAAGCAATAATCACTTGGCAGGAAGAGAAGACGGGATGTGGGTGGGGATTTTAAATTAGACTTTAATTGCTTTCTGCTATCCCCCTAACTGAATTTGAAACTCCTGAGAGGTTTCTGACAGAGAGAGTTTCTTTTTAAGATGAATTGCTGTGACATTTTCCCTCCTGCATTGTCCTTTCCTAAGGAAACTGGTAAACACCAACATTTTGGAGCCAGTTCTCTTCTTAGTGGGGACATAACTTGTGCTCTGAAGTCCATGCTAAAATCTAATAAGCACTTTAATGAATGTCAGACTCCTGTTGCAAAGCGTGTTTGTAAATACTGGATGGAGATAGAATTGGTTGAAGGGTCAGCATTTAAGATTCCCAGACAAATATTTGTTACCTCTTCACACTAACAAATAAATAAACCAAATAAAGAGGAATCATCAGGCGGAGTCATAAAACTGTGAATCTGCTTTAAGTCATCTTTCGTCATGATAGAATGAATGACAGCAGCCTTGATCCCAAAAAAACATTGGTTATGGAAGATCTCTGGAGATGGGGATCCTCATTCCAGTATTTTCCATCCTCTTAGAGAGTCCCTCCTAAGCCTAGCCCAGTTAAACCCAGTACTTTCATTTAAACCCAGTATTGTGGGTTTACTCATCCTGGAAGTGGAAAGGAAATCATTCCCTTCCTCTTTCATCTCCTACATGGCTGCGGAGAGGCAAGGATGATACGTAAGGAAAATACCGGACTTAAACAACAGGTTTGGGACAAAAAGTCTTCAAATATTTTCCTCACTTTGACAGTGTTGATGTGAAGATAAAAACATCACTGGAAAGTGACTTAAACACCAGGTTTGGGACAAAAAGTCTTCAAATTTCCCTCACCAGGGTTTCCCAGATCCTGCCCACAGCCTGACAGCAGCTGCTGGGCTTTGGAGAGCATTAGTCTGATTTATTCCCATAATTTCACTGTCTGGAGGACACATTCTGCTGTGTTCAGTCTTCAGTCAGGAATGAAGTAATAAGATGGATACAAAATCCATGATTAACCTGTCTGGAGAGCCTCCCAACCCTGCACTGGAATTCTCAGCACAGCTTAGGAAGGTGTTGACTCATTAATTCCTTGTGTTCCCACACAAGGAATTGGGATCACAAGCCAAATTTCACAGGAATCCGGCCTTATTTCCCCATGTAAAATCACCAGCCAGCTTTTTCCATCTTTGGGACAGGCTTTGTCCCAAGGCAATCAGGTTATTCACCCGTCAGGCCCGTGAGTGAAGAAGATAAAACATGTGAAGGTTTGTACCACAACACATCAACGGCACTGAACGCGAGGAGGTGTCAACACCGCTGCTTTTACAAAGCACTGTTTCACTTTCCAACCTTCCCAGCACAGAAAAAAGCACTTTGGAATGCTCTTCACTGCTGAAAGATGGCACAAACCCTGCCATCGTGGGCATTACTCATTTACCTGCTGCTGCAAATGCCTGCAAAATCGGCCTCTCCCCCTTCCCTGAGTCATGAGGATGCTGCTGGAGGGAGAGAGATTTTTCCACTGTGCAAAACAGTGTTTGTTACAGATTTTTAACCTGGGACTTTTCCATCACTGGCCTCATTTTGTCAGTTAGGAAATCCATTCACCACAAGAGGGCATAAACATCATTTATCCCTTCCCAGTCCGTTAAAACCTGAGTAAAGCAGAACCCAGGATGAGTCCTTATATTGCGCTTTGGTCCTGTTGTGGGGAGCAGTGGGAACCCCAGGCTCTGACACTCTGCCAAATCTCACCTTGGATGTTTGGATTTTAAAAGGGGAAAATATTTTCCTCGCACTGACAGTGTTGATGTGAAGATAAAAACATCACTGGAAAGAAGTTGGGGATGTGCTGGCTCTGGCAGGTGTAAATCAGCCCACTCTGGATTGATTTCCTGCCACTGACGTTGATATAATTTGATGATAATCCTGTTCTAGAAGAATTTTTAGTCCTCGCTGTCTCAAAATTCCTGAGCTGTCTGATGGGACGTCTCATTACCATGCTGCAATTAACCCTTGGGATCTTTAACTCAGTGCAGGAAATTTTTAAGGAGCCATTGAATCATTTTCCCCTCCAATATTTCACTGCAATTCCAAGAGAATTTATTCCTTCAAAGGATTTCTGTGGCTTTTCTTATAGGAGAGATCAAAGCCCTGTAAGATCATCGACTCCAATTGTTAAACCAGCACTGCCAAGTCACTACAAGATCACAGAGATCCTTTAACTGATTAGAATCCAGCCCAAAAATCCTGTCAGATACCACCAGGGCCCAAACCAAACCAGAACCCAAATCTCACCCAGCTGCAGAGGGGACATGGCCAGCTCGGGATACTGGGAGAGGCATTGGAGCAGGAACAAGGAACCACAGAATCATTAAGGTTGGAAAAGACCTCCAGGATCATGGACGTGTCAAAGCCAGCACTGGGAACCTCAGCACTACAAGTTTTTCAGCCAACCTGTACTTCCAGCACGTAAAAGATGCGTTTGATGACTTTCCTAATTCACTACAGACTCTGAAAGTTCATTTCCTGTTGTTTGCTTTAAACTTCTGCCTGACCATTGATGAGCAGAGCTGTCATCACATCCTCTGTCGCAAAACACTGGATCACAGAAATTATTTGGACCTGGAAGGGACCTTAAAGCTCATCCAGTCCCACCCCCTGCCATGGGCAGGGACACCTTCCACTGGCCCAGGTTGCTCCAAGCCCCCTCCAGCCTGGCCTTGGACACTTCCAGGGATCCAGGGGCAGCCACAGCTTCTCTGGGCACCCTGTGCCAGGGCCTCAGCACCCTCACAGGGGACAATTTCTTCCTAACATCCAATCCAAACCTACTTTCTTTCAGTTTTAAGCCATTCCCCCTTGTCCTACCTCTCCAGGCTCTTGTAAATCTCTTCATCTTCAGCTCGTTCAAGTACTGGAAGGCCACAGTTGGGTCAAACCCAAAGCTTCTCTTCCCCAGGCTGAACAACCCCAATTCTCTCAGCCTTTCCTCACAGCAGAGCTGCTCCATCCCTCTGATCATCCTGGTGGCCTCCTAATACAATTCCTTCTCCCCTGTCTCCACAGAAATCTGGATTTTACACCTTAATCCTGCCCCTTCCCATCTTCAGCCAGACCCACAGCCTTTCACTCCCAATCCATGACCCAGGGCAGCCTTCTCACCCTTTCCTGCCTCTCTCCCAGCTCTCCTTCCCCGCTGCAGTCACCGGGGTGACTGGAATTCCACTGTGCTCAAGAGCCCCACGGGTTTATTCAGCCCTGTGCTTACATTTCCTCTTTCATTCCCCGTCTCTTTCCCAGCAATTCTTTGCATTCCACTTGCCTTCCTGACCTCTGCTGCGCACGGAGCAGATGTTTCCAAAGCACCATCTGCAATGACGCCAGAACCTCTTTTCCCGGGCTAATTTAAACCCTCTCATTGTGTCTGCACTTGACTTTTATTGACATGGAATTTCAGCAGCTATTTTCCGTGCCCACATATTTGGTATTGTCAGATTCTTCTGCAACTTTTTTGTAGCCGTGTCTACTTTGGCTCACCTGGAATAACTCCGAACCCTTGGCGGATTTTGGTGCGTCACCGTTGCCCGTCTCCCTTTTTTCATCCTTTTTGTGAGGATATTGAACTGCACAGCTTCCCAAGACAGGTTAATCTCTCTTCACTGCAGCAACTGCACAGTTATTTGTACCTTTTATTTCCTATTTATAACCAGCTCTTCACTCAGAAGAGCAACTTTCCTCCTATTCCACACCTGGCACCTTGTTACGCACCCGCTCTCTTCAAAAAAAACCTGTATTATGTGTGCAAGACATGAGTCTCCTTGTGCTAAAGTCATTATGAACTTGACAAAAAGGCATTAAAATTGGTTTTGCTAAATGAAACCATTTAATTTTCTGAGCAGAGGCATTAGTAAAGCAGGGGAGTATTAATTGGCTTCAAGCATTTTGTGGCTTTTAATAAAAACGGCATCATCCTGTGTTTGATTCAATAGACACTTCATCAGCCAGCTTATACCAACATCCATCCTCCTTGTCTCGTGTCCCAGTGAGTTGCACGAAGCTGCTGCATTTCTGAGACCTCCTTGAAAAATCGCTGATGGTGGAAACACCACAGAGCATCCCGACACGTGTGACAGCTTCTGTGCCACCACCCGCCCCTGATGTCAAACTCTAACGTTAAACAATCTCACCAAATAAAATCTGCTGGGCTCTCCCTTCATTGCATTGGCTACTCAAAACTTCACACCAGCAGCAGCAACCCTGAACTTCAGCTCTTTTTCCAAAAGTTCTAAGAATTAAAGGAGCTGCACTATGGAGGAGAAGACCTGCAGGAATTAGTTCTGTCAAGTCTGTAGGATGGGAGGATGTGGACATCCTAGACACTTGATTGCTGTGATATTTTTAACTGGAAAGCAACTTAAGTGACTTTGCCAGGTTTGTGGATTAGCTGCTGGCAGCCTTGGGAGCAGAAATTCAGCCCTACAGTCTCACTTGATCCAGAGGAACAAACTTTGGTCCAGAGGAATGAGCAATTACCAGTGTTTTGTTTTCTCCTTCATTTATTTTCTCCTTGCCTTCCCTCTCCTTTCTGGCAGTTCAGCCCACTCTGCTGTGTCATCAATTTCACCTGATTTGAAATTGTTTCCTTTGTGCTGCCTTCAGTTGGCTGGAGCAGCTCAGTCTGTCAGGCCAGGTCCAGTCTCCTCTATGTCAATTACTGATGTTGGCTTTTCCAAATTAATTGATGCCAGCAACCTCTACAAGCCCTGGAACGGGCTGAAATCCTGATTATCTGGGAAAATCTGCGTTCCCAGACTGTAGGTGACCTGCTTTTGGAAATCATGTGTTTATGACAGGAAGAAGGACCCTGCCAAGGGAAATGTGGGAGAGGTGGCTGGCAAGTGCTGAAGTCCAACCCCAGCTACCACATGGACTGGGACCAGATACCCACATTCCCCTGTTTCCAGCCACCTCTGCCCACTGGATTCCATGGTATTGATGTATTTGATAGGTGGTGCTGGAATTGATTAGCAAATGCTTTTCACAGGGCTGTGGAGTGCTGCATAATTAGCTAATGCTCACACAGGGTTTGGAGTGCTGTGTAATTCCTGAGTATTATTAATACCCTTGCAGGGAAGCTGTCTGGTGTCAGAACTCTCTTTGCAGAGTGCCTCTGGCAAATCGGGCAAGATCAAAACTGGGAGTGATGGAATCACGGGGGTATCAATTCTTCATCTTTCACAGAATGGGCACATGGATCTAAGGGCAGAAATGGTGAAACCCACGGACTCTGCCCTGGGAGAGAAAAGCAGCTGCTGTGTGATTTAATCTGAAGAAAAATGTCATAGAATCATGGAGGGGTTTGGGTTGGGAGGGACANCATGTTGGGATCCCCAGAGTTGGACACAGAGCTCCAGGTGGGGTTCACCAGAGTAGAATCAGCTCCCTTGACCTGCTGGTCACACAGCTTTGGATGCAGCCCAGGACACATCCTATTGGGATTATCCAATCCCTGGCCAAAGAGGAGGAGTGCTGCTGCAAGAACCTGCTGGAATTTTTCCTAGGAATGTATCCTTCCAGAGCAGCACAGAGAAAATGCAGATAAGAAGGAAATGGGATAGAAAAAGATGACAGTACAAAATCTAAGCTGAAGAAAACAAATTCTCATCCATAAAACTGCAAATCTGACTTTGTCAGAGCTTTTCCCTGTTGACGAATCTCCCACACAATGGAACACATCATTGGAATGGAGTAAACTGATCCTGGCTGGAGACACAGCTCCAGCAGCCTTAGGGAAAGCTGGGTGTATGTATAAAATGTGTTCCCTCTCTTTGAAGATCTGCTCTCTCTGAAATGCTTCCCTCCTAACCACTTAGCTTGGAGCAGGTTGTTTGGTCACTCCTCCCTGCCAGAGGGGAAGGAATTGCTGGGCTTGGATATCCATCAGCCCTGCCAAGGTAAATCACAGTTGGATGATAGCCTGGTATTAACACAGCCCCAAGTGGTTGTGCTCAGAGGGTCTAGGGAGGCTGATATTTCCTCCTGTTTTACCTCTGAGTGTAAAACCTGAGTGTTGCCCACAACGATGAGCTCTGCCAGCTGAAATATCGCATTTATCCAGCCAGACTTCGTGGTACCTTCTCCCACGATGAGAGGAGCTTTGAATTTTGTCCTAAATCATCTTAAATGCAACTGACAGCGGAATGAAATCTGCAATTCTATTTTTTCCTGTTGGATGCTGATCCTGTGAACGTGCAGAGGAAGGAAGTCATATCCTACTCTCCATCATATCCATCTAATTCTGGATTCAAAGCTTTTTTGCTCCAGATACTGCCTGGTTTAACAGGATCAGCTTGACCCAGAGTCTTTACAAGCTTGACCTTCAGCATGGAGCTTCCTGAACACCCATCCTGTTTTCTCCTGAGGGAAGAGAGATGAAAGTGGGGAATGGCACGGGCGGGCATTTAGGAGGTAGAGGGAGATAACATTAGCAAAGATAAAAGACATCTTGCTCCAGTAGCATCTGGGAGCTAATTAGGTGTTGAAGGAGCCATTGCGAGAGATGGAAATTCTGTTTGTCTGGCCAATTTTAACGCAGCCAAACAGCCTCTTACTGCACATCCTGCATGGATAATTGATGATGCCTAAGAAAAGATGTGCCCCGTCCTGACTTCCAGTGATGTAAGGCTCCAATCTCCTCCGTGGCTGGAGACAGCAGAGTCTCCTCCACTAATCACTCATCCATTACTCTCATATTCCTGAAATAACAATGGCCAGGGCCAAGCTGGGATGGGGGAAACGACCCACACACAGAGCAGGGAAGCTCAGAGCAGAACCTTCCGCACTGAAGACCGCAAGTGGTGCCTCCACGTGGTTTGGCCCTGGATGACTCTGAAAGCCGACTCAGGTCCAAAAATACTCTAAGATCAGGCAGCTGTGGACAGAATAAAACCCTCCCTGTGTAAATACTGTGTTTGCAAGACTTTCCCACCTCCATTAGCTCAGTTATCTCTGGATCACGTTTTGTTCCAAGCGCAGAGCAGCTCGTGGTGCTCCCTTGGGTGTGAGCCCTTGGCAATAAATGGAAGGCTCTGCAATTATTTTTTATTCAGGGGAGCAGCAATGAAGACGTAAAAATGTTCATTTCCCATGTCGAACCCAGAGGGCTCAAGTCAGCTCTGCTGTTACATTGCCATAATTTTATTTTTCTCACTGGATTTACATCAAGTATTTCTTCCATGATATATAAGCATGACAGTTTCTCAGGAAAATGTAGGAGTTTTCCAAAGAAACCATTTGTCTCTACCTAAACTCATCCTGAAAAATCCAGAAATTACTTTTGTTGTGATTGGAGGGAAAAACTTCCAGGCAAGAGACCGTGCACAAATATTTACCACTAAAATCATAAAATTTGCTATATTGCTGAAAAATCCTTGCACTGGAAATTGTTGGGCAACCTGTCATCCCGGCTACTTATTTTGCCTCTAATACCATGCTGGGATTTTCTCTTCAGCCTCCCATGACCATGGGAGTTTTGTAACCCTAAACCATTTCATCCCCCAGAAAAGCTGGGAGATGGTTTGTGTTGTGCTGACCACTCTCTGGAGAGGTGAACAACTCACCTGGAACACCCACCACGAGCCTCACCTGCCTAACTCGCTGCTGTCACCTTTGTTTTCAGTCTATGTTGGTGGTTTCTTATATAAGGAAATATCTCAGAGGGATCCAACGTGGATTTAACATTCCCAACAATTTACAGCAAAACTGTTTATGTTACACATCGAATGTTCCAGCAAAACAGAAGCACAAAACCACAGAATCATTTAGGCTGGAAAAGCACTCAAAGATCATAAAGTCCAACAATTCCCCCAACATGTCCAAGGCCATCACTGACCCCTGTCCCCAAGTGCCACATCCACACGGCTTTTAAATCCCTGTAGGAATGGGGACTCCACCCCTGCCCATGGCAGCTGTGCCAGTGCTGTTCAACCCTTTCCATGAAGAAATTGTTTCCAATATCCAATCTAAACTTCCTCTGGTGCAGCTTGAGGCCGTTCCCTCTCATCCTGTCCCTTGTTTGGGAGCAGAGCCCAACCCTCCCTGGCTGTCCCCTCCTGTCAGGGAGTTGTGCAGAGCCACAAGGTCCCCCCTGAGCCTCCTTTTCTCCAGGCTGAGCCCCTTTCCCAGCTCCCTCAGCAGCTCCTGGTGCTCCAGATCCTTCCCCAGCTCCGTTCCCTTTCCTGGACACGCTCCAGCCCCTCAAGGTCCTTCTTGTCAGGAGAGACTCAGAACTGCCCCCAGAATTCAATGTATGGCCCGTCAGATCCTGCTTGGGCCCTAATGCAGCTTAAGGGGAAGGGATGATAAAGGATGTTCCTGGGAAAGGGAAAAATCAACACCAAATTTTTCTGGTTTTCTGGATAATGTCCCTTTTTTTCCCCCATGGAGATAAGCACAGAATGGGAGAAGGGGAGCAAAGAGCCCTGGCTGCCCTCTCCAAACATCATCAAACAGAGAGGAGATGGATCCAGCAGGAGACTGATCCAAACGCCACAACACTGCACATCAAATGAAACAGAAAATTGAGGTCCTTCCCCCGGGGGTATAAAACAGGGGGCACATCCCAGTGCTGGATCCCAAGGATCAGCGCAGCTGCAGCTCTGTGAAATTTCCAACTAAAAATCCCACTCTGGTTTAAAATGGAACCCAAATTCTGCTGCCCCCTCAAGGTGTGTCGTCAGGCAGCTGCTGCATTTCCAGCCTGGGTGTTTCTGACCTTTCTGTCCAGCTGATTTCAGTGGAATATTTGCTGGATTTTTAATCCACGTAGCAGAACAGAGAGAGGCCGAATACTTTAAAGCAATTTGGATCCTTCAGGATGACAAATTGTTTCTGTTATCGAATATATGCATAATTACTACTAAAATTATATTTGAAATGGCTACCAGGCAATACAATTTTAGCCCATTCCAAGGACTGAAAAGTCACGAGAAAATGAACAGAGCATGTTTTAATCAGAAGATAAGTAGTTTTCCAGCCACTATAAATAGAAGAGGCTGGAAGAACGCATCCAACAAGCAGGAGAAAGTGTGAGGAGGGTAAAATTCCACAGTGTTTTGGCTTTGGACTTCAGAAGGTAGTGAGTATGAGATAGTGTGAAATACAAAGAAGTCTTTGTTGTTTACATCTGAAGTTTAAAAGTGGCACAGTGTGAATAAACAAAGGATGTTCCATGAAACGCTGCAGCAGGGATGCACTCGCTCCGTTGGAGCTCCGTGTAAACAGAGGCATCGCCTCCGTGCTTTAAAAAGAGAAGGAGGTAAACTTGAAAGCTTTGCCTTCCAGAAAATCTCATTTATCCAGATCCTCAGGCTTTTAAGTGGTAGAAAAAACACACACAAGCTTAATAAGACCAAGATCTGGATCATTTAGCATTTGCTTTCAGGTTGGTTAAGCTCCTTCCTAACGATAACAGTGCACGTGCTCTGCAAAACCTGAATTAGCTGTTCCTTATCTTTCCGGGGAAAATAAGTTTTGCTCTCAAGAACTGGGATAATATCAAGCAGTTTCTTTTCTCCAGACAATTAAGAGTACTGCCTTGAAAGTTTCATGAGTTAACTGATTGTTTTCCAGGAGGGTGCATAGGATAATTGGTAAGGGCGGAATCTAAAGATACCCAGATTCAGTTCAATATTCCCAACGGCATTTCCTGCTGGGCAGTTACATAGCCTTGAATGTGATTCATGGGATCATGGAATCGTGGAATGGTTTGGGGTTGGAAGGGACTTCTAAACTCATCCAGTCCCACCCCCTGCCATGGGCTGGGACACCTCCCACTAGCCCAGGTTGATCCAAGCCCCGTCCAACCTGGCCTTGGACACTTCCAGGGATCCAGGGGCAGCCACAGCTTCTCTGGGCACCCTGTGCCAGGGCCTCCCCACCCTCACAGCCAGGAATTCCTTCCCAATATCCCATCCATCCCTGCCCTCTGGCCATTCCCTGTGTCCTGTCCCTCCAGGCCCTTGTACACAATCCCTCTCCATCTTTCTTCCAGCCTTCCTTCAGGTACTGGGAAGCCATAATTAGGTCACCCTAAATCTTCTCTTCTCCAGGCTGAACAATCCCAGTTCTCCCAGCCTTTCCTCACAGGAGAGATGCTCCACCCCTCTGATCAGCTTGGTGGCTTCCAGTTATTTATGGTATCCCCACATACCTTTCAATGCAAAGGTACCCCCTTATTTGACAAATCTAATAAAACTTGATTTTGATTCAAAATGTTCCCACATATTCCTATGACGTAAATAGAGGGTAATTTTGATGAAAATAAAATTTTAAAAACTTACTTTTAAAAATTTTATTTTTAAAAATAAAATTGTTATGATTTCTCCTTGTCCTGTCCCTCCATCCCTTGTCCCAAGTCCCTCTCCAGCTCTCCTGGAGCTCCTTTGGGCACTGGAAGAGGCACTAAGATCTCCCTGGATCCTTCTTTTCTCCAACTGAACACCCCCAGTCCTCCCAGCCTGTCAATTATTGAGGAATGTTTAAACACAATCCCCTTTCTTCTACAATTGTGAAAATTGGTGCAGCAGAATTGTTTTACCAGAGGAGGAGGAAAAGATGCACTTGGGTGGAACATCAGCTGCAAACCCAGCATCGTTGCACAGCTGCCAAAAATGCTGAGAGTTCAGCAGCAAGGGTGAAAATAAAAATGCTTCATAAGGAAATGGGGTAAATCCTACACCTCCAGCTCCTTTCTGGACACAACGGGGAGTAACTGTGCGTACAGGGCACCTACAATCACAGAATCACAGAACAGTTTGGGTTGGAAAGGACCTTAAAGCTCACCTAGTTCCAACCCCACAAGCTTTCTTTTAACTGTCCCTACCTTTTATGAGCAGCAGATTTCTTTCTCAAACTTTTTGAGCAGCTCTAGTGATTTTTTTTTTATTAAAGGGGTGCACTTTAGGCTTCCAGAAAAGTATCAGTAAAGGAAACCTCCAGAGATTCTTTAACTTTCCCACCTGCCCCAAGCTCTGCCTGCTCCCTCCTGGAAGAATTTAGGTACAAACAATTCTAGTATGTATGATTAGCAACCTTCAGCACAAACACACCCCACAGGGGCTGGGATTTGAATGAGACTCACAGTCAACAAGTTAATTTGTCAGGAAGCTTAGAAAATACAAGACCATTTTGGACTTCAGGGTCAAATTCCATTCGTTGTACAAGCCACCCACCACCACTGGAATGGGTTTATGCGTCTGGAAAGGAGATTTGAATTTGGCCATTAGTAAAACAAAATGCCAAGCTGATTGAGGCTGGAGAGGAAGCAAAGAAAATGCAGGGAATGCACTTTACATTTCAGTGAGAACCTGGCATTTGCAGCACATCATCTCCCTACCAGCTACAGAACAGCAGTGACTTGGCAGAGGCTCCATGGCCAGATGTCACCCTCATCTGGTTCACTTGGCTCAGGCTGCTCCTTTGAAATGAGCAGCAAAGCAGGGTGAGGATGGCTCTGCCTGGTGCTCCCTGCACAAGGAATAGAAGGAGGAAAAGTTCCCCAGTTCCCCAAACCTGGCACTGCTTTGCACCATTTTGTCAAATTCGCAGCCCTCACCAGGCAGAATCTGCGAGGTGGAAGCAGAGTCAAGAACCAAAGGGATTTGTTTGACAGCTGCCTCTCTTTGGGTGATGGATACAGCACAAATCCTCTCCGGGTGCTTTCCCTGCAGCTTCAAACACTTCAGCACTCGGAGCCCTGAGTGCATTTCCCAGGATAAAGCCCTGCACTTGGATTTCTTTGTTTAAAGGCATTGCTGTGTCTCTATTCCACTGCACCTTTTTAACTGGCTGTTTTATTTAAGGAGGGAGATCCTTGAAATGAGATGATCATTAAGATCCCTTCCAACCCATCCTGATTTCTGCATTTCTATTATGTTACCCCAACCAAGAGCAAGGAGAAAATCATCGGGGTATTCCCCACCTAAAATGTGCCTGATTTCTTGTTAATTGCTATTTAAGCTATTAAGGGTAAATATGAAGGGACACAGCCTGACACCACATGTTCCTCCTAAAACACCTTCAGATACAGCAGCAGATCTGAACTAATGGCCAAATATTTGTGGGGTTTTGACGTGGCAGCAAAGTCCCCAAATGCCTTTAGACCCAGGGAACAAAAGACAGAAGCACCGACCATCCTGGCTAAACCCCCCCACGTGAGTGACCTTCTCTCAGAAGGAGAATTCCTTTTGCAACCCAGCACCTGATAACACGCGTGTGTTTGTATACACATCAATATGTGTGATAAGAAGGCTGCTCCGTGGCAGAACCTGCCAACAAACCCATTTTTTGTCACCATCTGCTAGGAAGAGAGCGAGCACCTGTTAGGAGCAGCTGCCTGAATGCAGAATGTAGGTAAGAGAGAAAAATCAGTTTCGTTTTGGACTTGGCCTGCTGCAGGTAGCACATGGCTCCCCACCACCGAGGATGCCAAGTGGTCCTTTCTAAGTTTGTCCTAATTAAGAGCATTATGAAACCTCCAAATTGTCCATTTATAGGCTGTTACAGCAAGAAAGAGAAATGATGGGGCCCCCCAAAAACACCTCCCCACCTCCACTGGGGTCTCTGCCCTGTCCCCTGCCTTTTTCTTTGCTAGAAGCCAACGCAGCATTTGGAGGAGCCACGCGTGGCTCGGTGCCTCTCCTGGCACGGCAGCTGCCCCAGGACATGTTGCTCCAAGGAATCCCAGCATTAGCAACACCCTTTGACTCCTTCCTTTGGAGAACAACTGCTTCCCTCTGGCTCCCTCCTTGTGTCCCTCTCCGTGGGGGTCCTGGGAGGGATTTTGGAGGGACCAAGGGCGCTCGGTCCAGGAGCTCGCTGTGATCAAGGCACACCAGCAGCTGCCAGCCCTGCCAGGCTGTCCTTTCTCCAGGGGAAGCAGCGGGGGTGCCACCACCCAGAGAACTTGGAGTGGGCAGGAAAAGCACATGAAAGGATTTCCCACCCTCGTCCAAGCGACAGATCCAAGTTCACAAGTCAGCGTGGCCTCTCCCACCGCGCCCGACACCACGGATGGTCTCAAATCTGCTGCCCTTAATCCCCTCTCATGGCATCTGTGCATCCATGGAAGCAGTGAGGTCATTCAGTTCGTTCCTTCCCAGCCTCCCAAGCATGGATTGCTCCTCATTTTCTTCAGCAAGCAAAGCTTTGTGTCTCATGGCTGAGCGTGCCCTGCACAGCCTGTGTGACACGGCCACTCAGCCAGTGACAACACCAGCGCCTGCCCATCCCTGGGTGTGGAAGGGCTTTTGGTCCTAAAAATCAGCCATCCTGCAGAGAATCTTCCTCTTCCCCTTTACCACACAGCCCGACATCTAAGAATCATTTGGGGAGGAACAATAGGACTATGAGGAGCTCCCGTATCCATTAACAGCAACAGGAGGTCAGGGGATGGGCTTGCTCCCCTTGCACCGGAAGAATTTGCAGTAGGCACCAATATTTGGGAGCCCTTTCAGGTCCAAACATCTTCCCATTTTTCTCTTTTCCCTGCTTCCTCATTTTATCCTCCATTCCTTGTCTTCCCAACTACTTCTGTCCATCTTCTGATCTGCCCTGTGTCACAATCCCCTGTTATGAGGAGGATAAATATTTTTTATAAATCCTCTGTCCGACCCCAGAAATTTGTATTTTCTTAAATGGCAGCAAAGAACTGGTGGGGCTGTGGCAGCCTGTGAAAATCCAGAGGTTCATGCACGAGGCACTGCCTTGAGGAACAAGGGTTATTCCCAAAGTGCTTTTGAGGCTCTGAGCTCTGTGATGTGCATTACAGTTCAGCTGGATCAAATGCTGATCCCCAAAAAAAAAATCCCAACCCTGATTTCCGTGTGGGAAAACACCCATCCAGCTTGAGAGCGAGTGCACGAGGCTGAGGGAGAAATCCCATTTCTCCTGCTTGTAAAGGAGTAAATCTGCTCCTGCAGCAGTGAAACCCAGATAAAATCACACAGAGCCATCCCACAGAGCCCCTTCTGCCTGCAAAGCTGCACTTCCAGCCGTGTGGTTTAGCGCAGATCCCGCCAGTCAAGCAGGAATTCTTTTTCCTAATGCAGATTTCTCTCCGTGAGCACATCTGTAAGGATATAGATCCCTGCCTCCTGGGACAGGCCTAATGGGCTCTGCATCCACTCTGCCTCATTTCTTTGGGAAGCGTTGGCTCTGCAGTGGGAGGGCTGAAGAGGGGCTTGCACTGAGGGATGATTTTCCATCCCGAATTTAAATGTACAAACGGAGACCCTGGGTTATTACTGCCGAGAGGAACAACGACGGAGAGCGCAAGAGCCACGGACTGGGGAGTCAGCGACACGGAAACATCCAAGGACAGGATGAGCTAATTAATGTCACCCTCTGCCCTCAAAATATTTCCTTAAGAGCTTCTGCTCCCCACCAGCCAAAGGGCAGCAATGCAGGAACACAGAGAGGGCACCTCTGGATGTCCCAGCTCCTTTCAGCCCGCTTGGTGGTGAGGAGTCTCCTCCTGGTTCATACCCTGTGATTCCCTGATGGATTTGGGCTGTCAGAGGAAGGCAGGGGTATTGAACAGCTCAGTGCTGGCTTGGCATGCAGAAGAGAAGGGGAAGAAGTTGGAGTTGAGCTCAGTTATGGATCATGAGAGCAGAAATCAGAGGTGTCCATGCCCAGGAGGGAGGGGATCACACCAGGAAAGCTTCCTGGGAGAAGAAACATGGGATAAATCCATCCTTGAGAGCAGCCCAGGTGCCAGTGAAGCTCTACTGCAAAGCAACCTCCCTTGGGACGCTCCGAAATATTAAAATATTAAAATTCTCCGCATTTTTACCACCAGCATGTGCTCAGATGAAGAACATCAAGTCGGGAAGAGCTCGGTCTTAGAAACAATCTGGTGAAAAATCCAAACCCTCCTGCCTTTTCAAAAAAAAATTCCAGCAACTGAAAGGGAAAAAAAGGAGGGGAAAAAAAAAGGAAAAGGCTTGTTCATGCTGTTACAGTTTAGGAACTGCTGGCATCCCTGTCTCCGAGAGGAAGGGATGGGGAGCTGACTGCTCAGCAGCTGAGAACGTGTGTTCTGGAAGCAGCTCCCGGAGCAGATGGTGCAATGATTACTGCCAGTAAATGTTAGAGCCCTCTTTTCCTTTCTTTTTTTTTTTTTTTTTTTTTAT